>DWDX01001967.1:0-16530 GCA_018245675.1 Agara michaeli | reverse complement strand
ATCGAGCCGCGTTTTTCCAGCTTTGGTTCGGAAAAGATACAATCAAAGGCGACAGTCGTTTCTCTGTTCGTGTTGTTTCTCCGCAGACAATGTTTGTTCCGAGCGAAGCATTTTCCTTTTGTCTAACATCCATGTGTCACATTGTAAAGCAATGACTGAAAATGATATACATACATATGTAAATGCGAGAGAAATGCGTGAAAATAGTAGAGAAATAGATATATCTGATGTTTAATTCACATTTTTCTTATTATTATTGACAGTAAAATAAGGAATATGATGCATACTAGTCATAATCTAAAGGTCACTTCCTTAATTTATCATCTCTCATAAAATATTTACAAGTATTAAAGCTGTCTTTGTGTTTTAGAATGTTAGTACACAGCGACATAATAACTTTAATCTTCATGACGCCTGTAGTTTTTATATTTTCAAATACATCTAACGAACAATAGATGTTAAGTTTTATAAAGGTCATTAAATATATATCAGTGCTTTCGGTCTACTTCGGAATTGCTTTCTTCCACTGACGACATTTCTTCCAAGTAAGTATCTACGCAATACGTTTGTACGTTTTGAATGCATATTATAACATATTGTATTATTAGTAAAAAATAAAGCTACATAAATAAATACTCCAATATATAATGTTGCGTACAGTCAGATATGAGACGATGTCTAATTATAATGAGTCATGCGTGAACTGCATTAGCATGGATCTAGGTAAATTGTTATTGAGTGCACTCGGCTTTGTAAGTACCTATATGTAGATAAAACCAGATTTCCTTTTCAGTACATAGCTCATGATCGGACAAAGGAAGGCGATAATTAGTAGTGGACAAAAATAGTCGTGCAGCCGGGCCCTGGGCCAGGTGACGTCAGCGCGCCAGGGCCGCGGCGGGGCAAGACGGGCCCCGCGCCAGTGTCGCGCGCGCCGTCGGTCCGGCCGCACGCTGCCAGCCCGCAGCCCAAAGTCGCCTCCGCCGCCTGCCCGAGCACCAGCGCCGCCTGCCAACTCCACCACGCCCCTTCGCTCCCGACGTCGCCCGTGAGTACCTACTGGCACCCCTTTCACTGTAACGCCGCATCACTTTCGACTCGAGTGGCCGTCGTAACATACCGCCCGTTGCAGATTTCACTTCAGCTGCGGCAACGGGCTCCCGAGAACTTCATATATTGCACTTCTCGTAATGAGAATCTCATTAATTAGTTATTACATTGCAGTCTCTAGATTTTTAGTTTTAGCACAGAGAAGCGTGGCAACCTTGGCGCATCGTGCAATGCAGCGGGGACCTTGCAAGTCACGCGTCACAGTAACCTCGCCTCACGCCGTGCTCATACTGCCGCTGTGACGTTTCGCGATCTAACTCGACCTCGTCTCGTCATCGATGGACGTCATCCATTGCCGCTTGAGAAATCCCACAATCGAGGAGGCACCGTTTAGATGAGCAATGAACGTAAAATACGGCTCACGGGTGTAATTCGAGTTTCGTTCAATAGTAACTCGGTACCGGGACATGTTGATAGACGTGTTATAGCGCGAACACAAACAGCTGACCGACAGCCGACGTATTTCTTACTGTAGACAAAAAAATAAGCCGCGGTCACTCAAGGACGGTCAACAACTATCGAGTGGTAATTCCCGTTTAACGGAGCGCCAAAGTATAATACAAATGACGTACAAACAGCGCTGTTCCTTATCACCATTAATTGCGATTATTGAACGCGGATAATTTGTGAACGCATCGTTTCGTCGATTAAACTGTGTTCCGAATGTGAATTTACGACTTGAGGCCTCCCCGTACAGCGTGCCTAGAGATATTATACTGGAAAAACACGGCGCGCTCGTATCGCGTGTTGTGGCTACTATCAGCTGAGCGATGCGGTGCGCGATCGCCAACACGGTTAGTCATCTCTGTTTACGCGACTCTAGTCCTTACGTCAACGGTGCACTGTTTATAATAGTACAAATTGTTTTGGAACCTCACCGAAACACGTCACCAGATACGAACCGTACTACGTAATTTCGTTACAAATGTAGATATTATACAGACTTGGAATTATTTTTTGCAATCATCACAAAGTTGTTACTCCGCGTCAATCGCGCTTACATATCAAACTATTAATGATTCAATTTAAATCTTTGACAATGTTTAAATTATCGTCTTTTTGACATTCAAAAAGCTTATTTCGGTTATGTTTTAAATACATAAGTACCTATTTTAAAAAATTGTAGGTATACAAAATATTTATTTAAGTAGGTATATTTATTAGGGACGCGTTTTAAATTTTCGTAGCCGCACGTTCAGAGGTATGAAATTGGATATTTGTACCTGCATTCGGTTTTATAATATTATGCATAATGTTGAGAATAACCTCTAAAACTTCTCTAGAAACATTTTACCTTATGCTGGCATTGATCGTGGTTCACAAACCGGTAGGCCGCGGTTACCCTTCGCCAAACATCACAAATGTCTGCCTTTAAATTCGGATTAACGCCTTTACCAAATGCCTTGTGAATAAATTAAATTGGATAGGTAACATCATTGCTTGCTTTATTTGCTTGTGTTTCTTTAAAATTAAGCTAAACTTCGTTATCCGCGTACGTTACGGTAACTTAGTGCGGATTCGTATTGTAGTTTGGCCTTAGATATCTATTCGTATCATCGGTGAGAACTTCCTGTTTACTATATCTACGCGGCTACTCAGTGCTGATTATATTTTAACAAGATGTAAATTCGTCGAGTACATCATATATTCAAAACCCACTATATTCCTTTAATTCATAATTACCCGCAATAAGAATCTCTATTATTTTCAGAATAATATGGTCAGAAAATACGAAAGAATGAGTGGTCGTCAGTCTTGGAGTGAGGAGGACATGGCTAAAGCCGTCGCCGCGGTGGTGTCCGGCAAGATGGGATACAAGCTAGCCGCTCGAACGTTTCACATTCCGCGCTCCACGCTGCAGCGGAGAGCCAGCAAGATCCGCTACCAGCAACCGGACGATCCCAAACCGCTTATGGGACACTACAGGAGGGTCTTTACCGACAGCCAAGAGAAAGACTTGGTCGGCTACATTAAGAGCATGAAGAAATTTTTCATGGGGGTCTCCAGACGCGACATCAGGGAACTAGCATTTCAATACGCCGAAGACAACCATCTAAATCACCCGTTCGACGTTAACACCCGAATGGCGGGCGAGGACTGGGTCAGAAATTTCCTAAAAAGGAATCCAGAGCTCCTTCACAAATCGGAAAAGGAGTACGACTTGGAGCCGGTGAACTTCGACCAATTCTATCACTTCATGTGCCAGATGTCTTGATGTTTAGTTTAAGTAGCTCCTAACTATAAGTGAAGGTCACGTTAGTGAAACCCACCCGAGAGAGCCTCGTGAATAATGTCCATTTGGAATCGAAATCATGCTGCCGATAATATCCAAACGTACATAATGCGGTTTTACAAACCGATGTGTTAGTTAACGTAAGAAAATGTAATTCGACGCTAAAGACATTTTTTACAACGAGCAAAGCTCAAAATTTTGTACCGTTGTCTGTTCTACCATATTGAATAGGTATTTCGTATTTTGTCTACTTAATTGTAAACAATTAAGTACTTATTGCATATTTTTTACGGTTATTCCTTGTTTATAGTTTAAATTCTGTTATTTAATGGTAATTGCTAAATTAAGGGCTGTGATAGCAAAGAATGGTATATTTAGGGGAACATATCAAGCAATGTGAGATGGTACTTATATAATATATTGGTTTTGTTTATTCTCTAACTGTTATCTAGTGAAATCTTCTTTATTTAGAAGCATATTGTTGCTCATGAATTATATTAAAAATCCTACAATCACTTGCACATGACTTTCTTAAAGGGAAGTCATGTTCGTGAGTTTATTAGATTTTAAAGTCGTATCTCAATAACTTTTCATCTCGTTTCATGTGCCTTTTGTTAAGGAGTTTTCATGTTTTAAGACTGAAACTCTTGAGCTGTGTTACTGTAAGAACTACCAACCGAAAGGTTAAAACTCAATTCGTGTAGAAGCAATGATTTTATGCTACACTACTATATAATTCTATTACCCGATGGTAATTTAACTAGTTTACATGTTACGAGGAAGGGGTATTACTAAGCAATGTGATATTGGTGGTCGGTGATAGGTGGTTCGTCCTATAGTTTATGGTTTGTTAAAATTTTGAAAATATATTCGGTAACAAATTTTTTTTAAATAGGTTTTTAAAATTTTAATTAAAAATTGATAAATGTTAGTCGTTAGTATCTTATTTCCCTACAAAGTTGTCGTTACCTGATTTAAGTTTTGATCTCTTAAACTTAGTTTAAATACGTGGTACCTATTGAATGCCTGTTAGTTAGTTCATTGGAGAATTGGAGTGTTGGTTTTATTAAAAGAAATCTTTGGGAAATATGTTATAGAATGCCAAACAATGTTAATTTTATTTTGAGATTTATATTTAATTTTAATTTATATGGTTAAGTACTTAATAAGTTTCAATCGCTAAATAAATTACAAAAATGAATTGAATTAGTTTTATTTACCTTGCCACAAAAGTCACATCTACTAAATAACATTTAATTATTTTATGACACATCTGTTTAGGATATATTAATAAAAACATAATCCCTAAAGTTTTCTAAAAGAGAAAAAAAACATATTTACGAAGGAAGTCACCAATGTCAAGAGAATACAAATATATTAGTACTTGACCTATCGCCATGAAGCACGATATCTTGAGTGGAACAAACGTTAGATGCTGCAATAAACGAGAAACAATACAACATAGCAGACATATTTAAATCTATTATAAATTAAAGTTAAAAAACGTAACCAGAAATACCATAGAACCAATTCATATAAAATAGGCTAAATTTTTACGCACCAACCTAAATGGCCATCGGCTATGCGAATATCGTTAAAGGATATTTTAATGACGAATATACATATAAATTAGGTCAATTATAATAATATAGTTCTTTATCTTTATTACTATTTATTTCCTTTCTCCGCACTAGTAATCGGTCTGATAGTTTATTAGCGGATACATTTCAGAAAGTGATTTAGGGTTATTTTGTCACGTAAACACGGTAATTTTCCTCAATGCTACGCATCATATCATTCATTTGGATGGATGTCAAGGAAATCGAACATTAAAAATGAAACAACAGACAGACCTGCTCGTTATAAAAAAAAAACATCCAATAAAGAGGAAAAAACATCACGATTTACAAACGAATTGAAATAATTACTCGTTCACAAACAGATATTCAACATAATAAAAAAGGAACGTTTGATCTGTTTCATTTGTAAACGAAGCGAACAAAATGCTCCTAATTGAAAGCAATTACCTTTAATGTTTCAGTTTTTCAAAGGGATTTTCTCAAAGAAGTTTCGCAATCATAGCTTTCTTTGAAAACGGAAAACGGAATGTATTTTATTTCTTATTTGAAACATTTCGAACCAATGTAGGTACCAACAGGGAGAAGACGATGAACACGTGCAAAGAAAAAGAACACCTTAAAGTAGGTATCTTAAGGTTCTAAGAAATTCCTCTCAACGTGGTAGTAGCGATGCGGAAAATGTTAGATATTCTACAATTATAACAAAATTATGCCAACAAAACAGCTTGCTTCTTGGCTATGATAAGTGTCTGGATAGTTTTATAAGTTTAGGAAGATAATGGAAAATTAAAATATAAATATAATGGACGAGAAATAATGATAGTATATGAAAGAATTAGTTAGATGACAATCAAAGAAGTTAGGAAGGATGTTAGAAGCTATTTCTGGGATTTCTGGGAAAATCTATCTGTACCTATAGTCCGCTGGACTGCAGAATTTTTTATTCCACTATTAAAATGACCATGACAAACGATTTCGGAGTTTTCCGTATCGTTATCGTACTTTGCTTCATCTAAAGGTCATTTGTCTTAAACGTTATAACTATTAGTAACTTAATCGTCTATTTGTTATTCTAATTGTATAAGAGTATTCTTTTTCTAAACACCAATTACTGAAGTTCCTCTTAGTACATACGTAGATACAACGTTTTTTAATGTAGGTAATTCTGTATAGTCCTAATGTCTTTTAAAACTTCTAAACATAAATTAGTTAATAGTTGATTTCATGGTTAATTATTTTTTTGTTTTGTACTATGCACGTAAAAGGAGTTAATTAGAATTGAATTATAAGTATAAATCACAAACAGCTCGACGGACTCGTTTACGAAATTGATCCGTAGCGCTGCTAGCAAAAATCGAGAAACAACGTCACATTATATACAGTGAACGGTTTTCCAATATTCTCAGTACTCGGATGCAAGTCTTAGTCTACGTCGCCGCTGTTATACTTGAAGCAGTTTCTGCAAAGTATTACGCCTTCGCAAAACACTCTGAAAATAGAATGTTGAAGCGGATATAGTTTCTTACATGATTTTCTAGTGGGAATCTAAAACTATTGATAATAGTTCTGAATTTTATTCCTTCATATTGAAATCCCACATAACCTTATGCCTCCCCCCTCCCTCCCCCTCCCCTATTACCAAGAATATACGTACCTGTAAATATTAATTATCCTACGTTGATTGGTGCTTTCTGCTACCCCGTTAGGGACCTGGCGTGACGGTATGTATGTATGTATGTACGTTAATTGATGCCTATCATTAGACACAAGAAATAAATAATAGTTCACGTTGCTAGGAATTCGTGAAGCTATTATTATCTAAATCTAAATGAGAAATACTATTCGCTTGTGATGTTATTCAGACATGGACCCGTTCTCATTATGAAACTTGTAAGACTATATTTAATTGGTATTTTAACAACTTTTGAAAATCGAACGTCATTATGGCGGCGTAAAGCAGCTTAAAACTCTGCCGCGGAGCAACCAGTCCTTTAGCTGGTTGCTATTGAAAAAGAAAAACATATAAACATTTGCAGCATTCATAATAAGGCTTATTTTCAAAGTTTCCGTGGCTATTTCATATTTTCTCTTTTCATCTCCATTCATTTGTGAATACGCAGCAGTGTCATGAGATTAGAGCAATATCAGCTGCGGAGGAGCGCGGTGGAGACTCCAGGAACAGGTTAAGAAGTATTATTTAATCTCCTGATACTTAACAAGTCATACGTTTTTGTCTTATTCCTTTCCTAGTTATTATATATTTTGTGAATTATTTTAATTTAATACTGTAATTTATTTTATTTTTATTTATACTGCATAACGATGCTAAACAGGTACAAGAAATCGCCCCTTATGTGAAGTTATTATGTGCTTATGTTAAGTCTAAAATATATTGTATTTCGTCCAACAATTTTTACAAAAAGAAAAGATTTTCATTTTTAATTTAATTAAACTAAATACTGTACCTAATTTATCTTGAAGCTTCAAATAAATAATTTACATAATTTAACTTTTTTGTTAGCTTAGGACTCCCCAGCTCGGGACTAGTTTAATTGTTATTCACATACTGTTGTAAAATTGAATGAAAACTAAACAAACAATGTTTACCAAACAATAAATTATTAAAACACTGGCTTGTAATATTATTTCAGTCTAACCATTTCGATATTTACGTAAGCTGAAACCAACAACAACATTATTTTTCATTAGAAGGTTGTTTTGAAGAACGTTAAATTTTTCCTTTAACGTTCTTCATAGGCAGCCAGTATCTGATCTATTCGTGACCAAATAGGTCAGATACTGGCTGACCGAGGAGTCAAGAGTCTCCGAAACCGGCGTGTACGCATGAAGAGAATGATGAATGTAGACGAACCACGAAGACGAACCACCCCGTTAGGGACCTGGCGTGACGGTATTTGTTTATTTATTATTGTTAAATTTTTCATTTCAGCTTATCGATGGCAACGACAACTAATGAACCACTTCGTATCTACGTAAATTACATGGCAATTAATCAATACGTCTTCGTGGCTCCTATTATAAACACAACGTAGAATTGATGCGACGCCATTTGCATAAAAGCTTTCATGGAATTAAATTACTGAGGTATTCCAGAGCTACTGCAGCCGATATTTCCCTTTTGCCTCCTCCCATTAACAGCGACTAATATTGTCGACGGAAAGCACATGAGATTGACAATATTTCATACTACTTGCACGTACTTTACCGAGACAGCGGCTATATAAATATTTTCAAGTGTTTTTAATGATCAGTTCCTTAGTTACTTTTTTTTCTTACTTGGGATTACCTTCTCAGTCACCGGGTTTATTTCTTTTTTTCTTATTATGGATTACTTTCTCAGTCACCGGGTATAATTCACGTAACATTACCTTGAACATGGGTAAGTTACTTTTGATTTTACTGTAAAATGTTTCATTTATTATACCTGTAACATTAAATCAAAATTACGTGCACTAAGTTAAACTCTAAAACTGCTTTGTTACAGTATTTATAATTGAAGCCAATCTGTTTTCTTTAGTTCATTTAAAGTTTACAGCAAATAACACTGGTCCCCGACACCCAAGAGAATCTATGCTTCATAATAATAGCTGGTAGGTAAGTACTTAAAAGTTATTTTACACTGGGAACGAGTAATGAATAGCGATTCAAAAACAAATGTTTCCAACAACCAACAGCCAGCGCTCACAATTCAAGCGGCAGAAGTTCTAGAACGAAAACTCGAAAACTCACTTTAACGACCTGCATTGTCTCTTCGAAAACGATTATTTTAAACAAGCAGGAAATTGAATAAAAAATTAAATCATCAATACATGTACTCATGCTTATCTTCCATGGAATAGATTGACTGTAAGCAAAAATTAAGAATAATATATGTAGATGTACAGAACAGCAGAAAGTGATACAGGTAACTGTAGAGATTACTAGGAAGTAGCTATACTATACAATTAACAGTCATGCGAAGAAAAATGTAATTATTTCAGTCTACTTATCTACTCCGGTAGGTAGGTACCAAGTGGTAGATAATTGAGCGCGAGGGGGGAGATGTGTCGCAGAGTGAAATTAAATTCATTTTCCATGTCTCTTCAAATAAAGTACTTTCGATTTTTCAACGATCGTTATTATTTTTGTATTTTGTCAAATATGATCACAATTATTATATGACACGAAATAAAAAGTTACTTAGGACTAAAATATGTATAATATGGTTATTTGTGTTAATGTGTACTCAAGAACGTTAAGGCAATCCAATTACATTGCCTTCACTGGCTCAAAGGAGCGTCTTAAAAGCTCACGGAGAGCGCTTTGTAAACATACCTCTTAGAACTGCCAAGAACTGCTGCCATCACGAAATGAAGTAACGTCAACTCAAGAATATATATGTATGTACACAGCACTAGCAAAATAGGTTGCAATTTACAAGATCTGTTTTGGGTGGATGAATATTTTCGGAAACAAAACTATACTAAATATTCATTCGCACAAATCCCTACATTACCTAGTTACAAGTCACAAGTCTACTTCTACTAAGTTAGATACAAGTCTACTTCTAGTCTGCTAATGAGTTACGTTACCTATGTAGAAACAAGTCAATTGAAAATGTCCAGTACACCAACAATACATAGCTATAATGTTAGAAATATGTAATACCAAATCGCATAAGAATACTACGTTATTTTGATCCAGACAAACGAGGCATTTAGTAATATCCACGAGACTCGCTCCCCACAATCAATCGCGAGGTGGACGGCTGCCCAGGTACCCTGCCTCCCCGTTACCGCAGAAGAGATCTCGATACTCGATGTGCCCTGTCATTATTTACTTCGGAAACGCGGCAATCCAATTACATTGCAATCGCATTTGCGATATCAAAAGAGCTTTACGAACCTCACTGAGAGTACGCTCTGTGAGAGCGCCTCTCAGAACTGCTAACAACTTCGACCAACTGCAGAAACTAACGACGGTACTGTTTACGATAAGATGCTACTGACTGAAATTGTTATAAAAGTATAATAATACAATGCGGAAATCACAATCGATAATCAGTTTTTATAAGTAAAGCAGACATCGGAAAGTTAGACATTCGATTCACATTCACATCGAAATCAGAATTCAGATATGATCAAACCGGTACTTCTAAATCGTTTATATACACTGATCTTTTACTAGAAAAGTTTCCTTAATAAACTGCGATGCACGTTTTCGCGTTGAACTTAATGACTACACGGTCCCCGTGCACAGCCCTCGCCTTTCAAGCATCAAAGGCACCAAATTGCACTCGCAAATAGACGTCCGCCACCGAAGTTGCGAATACTTTTCTAGACGGAGCCGAGCTTTCTAAAATAATTGCAAACATTATTAAAGTCGAGTGCTACAAATACGCGACGCTCGTTTCGTTTTTCGCGTGTCGTCGAGCATTCATTTCTGAATTGAAGCTGAAAATTGCGAGGAACGCGCGCCCTGGTGGACCTCGTGTGTGTTGATGATAACGATTGCATTTGTATACATATTTGCATTTCGATTAATACTAAAACACAAAGCCATCGACGAAATCGCATGCTACCTATTAAATTTTAAGAGAAAACTACGTAACATCACGCCTGTAATCCCCTTAAGGGGCAGGCAGAGGAGTGTAGTACACCCCCACATTTCACCAGTTACACAAGTCCCACAATGGAATAGGAAGAGAAAACTATAAGAGTATATTTTTGAACGATACATTTTCACAAAAAGAGTCCCTTTAAATTTCGTATTTTTTTTAGTTATTGTTAAAGTATTTCACAGATTTGATGACGCGCTATTACGTATATATAATTAATTTTATAGTTTATTATAGTTGTATTAGACGCATTTTTGATCAGTATTAAATATAAAAATTGGGTGTTGTTAATAAATATGTATCTTTGTGGTATTGAACTTTAAATGTGATATCCCTATAGAATATAACATGTAGTGGACGTAAATTGTAGGGCTGCAAAATTAAGGTGTTTAAGGCTTTTAACTACGCCCGTGTTGAATAACATTAAGTTACGTAAAGTATCTTTGGAAACGCTTTTCCCCGAACGGGTAAAAAGGGTCGTAGCCTTTCCATACACGTACGCAAAATTTTGGCAGAACAAACTTTCGCCGAAGCGAACCCGCCCCAAACTTTGCCGAAGCAGAATTGGTACATTTTGTACGTGGATTATTTTTTTAAAAATTAGCACTACACTCCGATACTTATTTTGGCTTAACTGTAACGAAATTATATTTCAACATTTGTCTGTATCAACTCTGCTTTTAACACTACAGAACTCTAAATAATAATGTTAAAACTAAAATGTACAGTAATTGCGATAGAGCAAGATGCGCGGCAAATTTTAAAATTTCTTTAATAAATGGAGGATGCGAAAATATAGACGTAAAATTACGTATCTACATATACATATATAGTAAGCACGATTATGAGAGAGGATAAAATGAGATTCGCATAAATTTAATTTAATTACTTTACTACCTGCAAATATTTTAGAACCTCGATGAGCTAGTCCCAAGAAAATTGGATAGCTCCGTTTAATTAGAATATTCAGTATTTATTTTATGAGTTACTACGCTGGAAAGATTGCATTATTAAAACTTACAAAAGAAATTTTGTTAATAGACATTGGTTTCTCTCATTGAGATAATTAAAGAAATGCTAAAGTGGTGATAACATAACTATATGAATATCGCGCTGTTTTATACTAAACCCTGTGAACCATACGCATATATTAAAATCTTGGATGGAAAATAATGAATAAAGAAGGTTTTTCGAAAGCGGAAAGCGGTTAACCTTGTAATAATGTCAGCGGCGTCAGGAAGAAAAATTGCTCCCGCTGTCACAGCAACGGGCCCCAACAATGGATTTGGGGCAATAAACCATTTTTTACTCAAAGAGACGTTTTCACGTTACGTCCTGGTTTCGTTGTCAATATTGCTCTTGATAGACGAACGTTCAATAAATTAATTTCAGGTTACATTAGTTTAAATTATATTTACGGTGTTCGGTATGCTTATTGTTCGGGAATACAAATTTCATAGACAAGACAAAGACAAAGACGTTTATTTGCACAAATATGGGTACATACAAAGATGTTACAAGATTATTAGTCCAAGCCAACTTAAGAAATGGAAGCAAAACATAGAAATTATTATTAATAAATTGTTGCACGAAAATTTACACACGCGCAAAACATTTAAAATACACACAAAACCTCCAGCATCATCCTCTAAGAGATAATCAGGTAGTCTAGCCGGGACCAAAGCACTAATGAGTTGTGATGAACGAATATGGACGGCATTGAAATCTACATCATCACGAAATGGAGAACGAGCGTTGCAGACTTAAACCTATCAGTGTAATAGGGAAAGAATAACGTGCCTTAAACCAACTTATTAAACAGGAAATTACTAATAGCATATTTAACGAAATGAAAATACTCATTCATATCAAGTGATTAGCATTTTTATAACTAATCCTCTAAAAATCAAGTCAAGCATAGGTAGATACAGGAAAATATTTTCCAGATTTTCTCCGAATATTCATATGAACGGATATTTACGGAATTGACTCGAGAATACATCTCGACGACGTTTGGTCCGCGATCTTCGTCACATGCATGGCGAACCATTTCCCAATATCCCAATTAATATTATAAATGTGAATGTAAGTTTGTTTGTTACGCTTGCACGCGAAAACTACTTAAACGATCATCATGAAACTTTGTACACATATTCTTGAAGAAATTAAAAGTAACATAGGATATTTTTTAACAAAAAATAAATATATTTTTTATCTTTTGTCCGCGACTCCGTCCGCGTGGAATAGTGACTTTGGGCAGCATTTTAATTTCCTAGGATATTTTTATTGCAAAAGACACTATTCCACGAAGTCGCGGGCAAATACTAGTATGTCATATATCAAACTGTCTTCGTATTATAAGCGGACACGTTATTCCCGGCGGATTGCGCACCTGTTTCTGCGATCGCGACATCTTTACGTTTTCTCTGCGTGACGGTCACAAAATTTGTATTCCACCCCTCTACTTAAAGGGTATTAAGGCTTCGTACGATGACTTTTTCTTACCTGTGTTCAATTTTACACTTTATATATTAATAAAATGTACTGTCACGTTTGGTTGCGGTAATTTAAAAAAGCATACGATGTTTTTATAATAACAAAAACTGTTACATGAAAAGCACCGATGATACTTAGAAACACCTAGAATTGCTATCACTGTAAATACAAATTGTTTTCAACTATTGCAATATTATAAGATAAACAGTTTACAACTATGATTTTAGTTTTAGTTGCAAATTAAGTACCTGTAGTATATTTTTTTCTCCGTGCAGTTTGGATCATAAAAGATAAGCCGGCTAGGGCGGTGAGCGTGTTGCGCGGGCGCAATGCCATTATCGATAAAAACAAATGAATCATCGAAGGCAGGTGCACGGCGGCGGTGCGATATTGTAATGTTATGATCAATGTTTGTCAATTGTTATAACGCTTATCGACAACAATAATGCGCATCACTATGCCCGCCCATAAAACCCGCGAGTGGAAGAGAGAGCAAAATATTCGCTTCACCGCTCCAACGTTTTATGACGCAAACTGCACGGAGAAAAAAATTATACTATAATAGTAATAACTTTATAATAAGTATTATGGGAATAATAATTTCGGAAACAATGGATTGCAATTCACACTAAGATATATTGTTATTCGATACAACAAACTGCTGTTGATCAGAGTGAAAATCGTTCGATGGGTACTCAAAAAACAAAGGCTACCGGAAAATAAATATCCATGTTAAGAACTGAGAAACATTTAAATGTGAATTCTATCATCCGATATTTAAATCGGGCAGCGGTGCGGTCGGGCGGGCGAGAAGTTTCCTCGGGCGAGGGCGCGGCGAGGGGGGAGCGCGCGGGGCGGGCGGCGGGAGACTGGTAATTAGGCGGCCCGGCGGAGGCTGTATCGATCGGTGCGTCTCCTAGCAACGCGCGAGATGGCAGCACCGCCTGCCCTCGCACAGGAAACGAGGTTTTTGTTCGAGCTCGCTCTAGGTGAGAACGTTTTGATGTAATCTCCGAGGAGATGATTCAATTTGATTTGTTCACAATATCAGCGAGCAGGATTATGGCCCCATTAGTAACTTTGCGGGGCTTTTTGCGTATGGACATTTAAAGGAAATTTAAAAAAATATTTAAACGAAAATGAATTTATATTGGACCCTTGTCAGTGTTTACCGACGAACAAGATTGGAATGGAAATTTAATAAAGGCCCATTATGGCAGTACTCCAACTCGAGACGAACGCTGTGTAAACATAATTACGACAATATTATGAGGAGAGATGTCCATATCTTGCTTATCCAAGACACACGCTGGCAGGCACGCCTTGCTGCTCGTGCTTGTTTTAATTAATACAGAACAAAGCTACGCTTCTATTTGAAAATACGAATGCCAGTGTGTTAATATAAAATACATTAGTCTGCAATAAAATAGCGATTGCGGATAATTGTTATGTACGTTACATTAACATTTAATCAATTAGTTATTGTGAGACAGCTGAGTTAGTGATTAGTTATTTTGAGAGTCGTACTTATCACGAGGAAAGCAATATTGTCAAAATAGCCGTAACGAGGTACGAGTATTTAAACTTGATCAGTAAAAATGCAAGAGCGTCCTGAACATCTCGACAGCATATCTTGTTGCTGTCGCATATTTGTTTTATAGCAACGTCGGAGTAAAATGTAATAATGGCTGCACCGCCCCTACTCGAGCTGCCCTGCATTTTATCCCCGCATATATCAAGCGAGCTGCGCCCTACATTTTCCTTGCAACTTAGCTCCCTATACAAAGAAAATGGAAATTATTGAGAGCACGCGTTTTATTCTCATAGCCTCATTTCTATGCGAGACTATAAAACTAACATCGCGATCATTTGTGACATGTTGTTTGAAAATGTTATTTAATACTAAACAACACACGACATATTTTTATACAAGTATAAACTAAACACCAAATACTCAGCTATCAGAGTAGTTTCGAAAAAATCAGAGACAAAAAGTAATGAAATCGATTACGGATTATTCTGTTCTGTACACTTAGCATTTTGAGACAACTTCATAGACTGCAAATAAACTGTAAATTTCAGAAAAACGTTATTAAGCATAGAAATCATGACGACATCGCCCATAAAATCGCCAAACGCATATTTTGAAGGGAATTAATGACCTTTATTCTAATTTAAGCATAGGTGAATAGGTGAGAACAATGAAAGATAAAAAAAACCTAACATCGGTATACTCGTATGAGGAGGATACGGAGTGCATTTTCTAATGGCTTATAATTGAAATCACGGGTGGGCTTGGACATTGTCACTTCATAATAACAAAGGTAAAAACTAACGCAGTCATCATAACAATAAACATATAGCAATAATGGCATAATGTAAATGTTGGCAAAAATGAAACACCGTTAGGGCAACCCCAGAGAAAAACTCCATTATTTTGAAATACATATTGAAATAATCAAGTATATTTCTACATCTTATTAAATATATTACATAGGTCGGTAACAAATAATCTTTCTCTGTGTGAATTCAATACGAAAGCCCACGTACCGCTCACAATTACACGAATGCTTTTATGAGATCCTGTCAATATAGAGGACATTCGTTTAGAGAGCTTTATAAAGCTCCCCTTTCATAGAGACTTCTGAGCAGCTAATTGGCACATCAACTGAATTTTCCCGGATGGCGTAGAGTTTCAAACGCTAATTAAAAATCCTCGTCCCCCACCCCGTGTGAGTCGATGTCTGTCTGCCGAACTAACGAGAGCCCAACAAAGCTAATTACGAACTCTGAAATTGACGCTACATGATTTTAAACTTCACCCTAACTTTACTCTTATGAGTGCAATTATTTAACATTAACTTTTCCATCTACCTACCTACAATTCGTAACATATGATTTTGAATGATCACAATTCAGTTAATCAACGGGAGATAAAGGTTTTACGCGGAAAACATTCGTAAATACACACATGCAATACTTAAAAATGTAATTTGTATAAATTGAATAATCCCTTCTCACAGAACTGCTTTTTGTAGACTCATTGGCAATGAAACTCTACAAAAATTAATCCTCAACACACTTTGTAGTTCGTTATGAAAGAGATTCCGATTTGCCATTAGCCGAAGTAATACAGCGCGATCCGATTTAGCCGTAGGGCTTCGACAACAAATACAATAGCTCCATCGAACAGTCCTCCGCTTCCAAAGTAATTACAACACATCAACGCTGTCGGGTGCACCCGCCAACATGGCCGAATGTACTTATTAAACGTGCACAAAGAGAAGGCAGCCGGCAAACAGCCAGCGGATCTCCCTCCCGGCACCGGGAATCAGGTGGCGGCAGAGGTGATGCAATCGACAACAGGATATGATCCTTAACTGTACCGCATTCAACACGCAACATGGGGCCTTATCGCGGTGTGTTTATCGTCTAAATTGGTGGCACCGGCCCGCGACCGTTCGACGCAGACTTCGGCTGAGCGGCGCACGGTT
>DWDX01001966.1:0-16534 GCA_018245675.1 Agara michaeli | reverse complement strand
GACTTAAACGTAACTGGTGAAATATGGGAGTGTACTACACTCCTCTGCCTACCCCTTAGGGGATTACAGGCGTGATGATACGTTCCTTCTAGATCTCGAACGTAGACGCTTCAATAGTAGAACGGGTCAAGAATACGTATGAGCAAAAAATTACACCGTAAAAGCTACAATATGCTGCCTGTAATGTTCTGTCTGATTCTGTTTTCATATTGTTCAAGGCTCGTGTTCATCAGATCAACAAATAAACTGTGTGCTTCTAATAGCGCACCTTAAGTGTGGCAGTGTGTATGACTTTATAGATATCGCATTACAAGGATAATTGTACTAGCTATTCTTTATAAATAGGCTTCCAACATAAGCCTTGCCAATTTTTAGTTAACATGGTCGATTTTATGACATTTTCTGAGATCGTTACTTCTTACGGAAATGTCGCTTGTCGCTGTCGCTTGATCGAGGGCGATGAAGCAGGTCGTTAATACTTCGAAATATCGGAGGGAGATTATCTTCGCGACGGTGTTCGCCCTTTCTAAATAATGCACTCTTTTGAATTCAGAAAAGAAAACATAGTCTATTGCGTATTTGAATTACGCTGCGTACATCCTGTTTATTATTAGGGTAAGTTACGTACATATATGTAAGTTTCATTCGTCCCACGTATTAAGAACAAACAATGGACCTTATTTGTCTCAGACTGTAGTTGATCAGTAGTTTTATTAGACGTTTTAATAAATTAATAAGGTACAAACACACTTGAAACTAAATTAACCGTCAACTTACGATTTTAAACGAATCAACTTTTTCATAAGCCAAGAAATTCATAACAGCTTTTATAATACTTAAAATAATATCACTCGAATTATCTCTATGAATACTTATTACAAGTATAAATGACAATGGTAATGATGCAGGAATATACATGTAAGTATACATATATGTATGTAGTTGCTATAATTCGATTATACGTAGATAGCAACACTACGTCTATTTTATACATATTATACGATCAAAATAAATAAGATAAACTACGTGATATTAAAAATTAATAGCCGTTACAGTCATAATAGATTAAGTACTAAACAACCAAATCCCCCGAGACTTGTAAAGTACAAGCACCGAGCTCGACACGACGACAATGTGTGTGGGCAGCGGGCTTCGACTCGTAAGACTTGTCCGCAGATTAACCAAAAAAAATAATATTTTAATTGAACTTATATTATGTAATTTTCACCAGCAATTTTAACATTTGTGACGCCTCTACCGCTTTTATGCTGTTCTATAAAATGTATTTATTTTATTTTGTAAACATTGCATGAAGCTGTAAAGAACGATTATGGTTTTTTTTTAACTAGGCTTACGTTTAGCTACTAGCTCACCAGTTGGTAAATAAGTTGAAGACATTATATTTATAAACGTGTTTTGAGTTATAGGATGATACAATAGCTTGCTCTTTTCAGACATTTTCACGACCGGCATGCAATATAATTATTGCGTTAAGTACGAGAACTATGGTAAGTTTGCAGGTCAATACGCTGTCACTATGAGTTTTAAGAGTAAATTTAATTATTATTTAGGATAAAATTTGGTACAAAGTGCAACAAATACTTGTCAGTAAAATGAAATACTAAGCAGCTGATAGCTAAATTGAATACGCAGCGAACGTGTCAGCGACAGGCGTTGCGCCCGACGTGAGGGCGCTGTGTGTGGCGCTCGTGGCAGCCAGTCGCGAGGGCGTCGATAACTTTAACTGGCGATAGAAAAATAACATCCATTTATTTTTAAAGAAACTCACAGAAAGTACACCTACAAATGTACTTATTAAAGGAATTCTGTATAGTACATACATATATACACAGTTAGAAAATTGTTGAATCACTTGAAGGTGATCAAAAATCGCATTTTACGTACAAATATAGGAAGACTTGGTTTTTTTTTAATGTGCTGAGGTTTTTCAACACGTAGGAAAATATTCTAATAATGATTACTTATAGTAGTCTAGCATGACAATCTTTTAACGAAGCAATGAATAGGTGTTTTATTATACGTTACACTAGGGAAAGACTGTATGTAGACTGTAGACATTTTATGCTTAGTTATCAATCGGATACATAATGTGTATATAGTGCGTCAGTGATTTAATTACATACCTATACAATAATTTTATTCCTCCATTTTATCATCGACATTATGCCATCCCTACAATGTAATGATGCATTTCAACGTTGCACCAATAATACGGAGAGCGAAAGAGGGATCTTTTGTGTAGAGAGGTGTCGGTTTACTATTTTTGGCACTTTCGGTGCAAAATGTAAAAGAACCCCTTTTAAGGGTAACAAGCATTGGATGGCGCCTTTTGACTAAACACATGTGACATGTTTTAGAGCTTCCTGCGATTTTCAAATCGAAACCGACACTACCGGTATTTTAAGCGTTTTCTCCGTTTGCAATTGTAGGGTGTTTAATGGGTCCGGCGTATTTTTGGGGTGCGACAAATATTTACTGTTAATTCTTATTTTATACGGACCGTGAGATCGGAAACTTGTCTTATACGTGTATCTTCCATGGCCATTGTTAATACTTATACTCGCTTTACATAATATAATAAAAAATAACTGTATCTAAAGTTTGCACTAATATTTACAACACAATAGAACTATGTATAAAGAAAAAGATTCTGAATGAAGCAAAAAAACCTTAAGGTATGATATGTTGAACATTTTGATATCCTTGACTACGTAGCCTATTTGAGTGAGTTGGCTTAGTAATTATTATACTAGTACAATTGAGATCCAATATTTTATAATAATAATATTCCATTTTGATCGTGAGACCTTAATTAATTGATGAAGTATTTTTTCTTTGGATGAATTGTAACGATATTCATGTTCAGATAATAGGTACTTTACTTTCGCTTGAAATGTATTTCTTTTTATACTCAAAGTAGAAAGATTAACTCAATTTTTAAGGCTTCCAATGTTCTTTTGTGTGGGAGAAATAAGGCTTTCGAGGAGTTTTAATGGAATACGCATTAACGTTTCCGGGCAACTTCATTGTTTGAGGTAATGTTAATTTAAAATGTATTTATTAAAAAATAATAAATATCAGATGACCATTACATTTTTATGTTTAATTAACTATTATGTTGAGCACAACCTATCAATCTGCCCAATTCACTTGTCACTGGCCCCTAGATA
Organism: Agara michaeli; assembly: GCA_018245675.1. Taxonomy (NCBI): domain Eukaryota; kingdom Metazoa; phylum Arthropoda; class Insecta; order Lepidoptera; family Hesperiidae; genus Agara; species Agara michaeli. Next base: position 13,343 of record DWDX01001966.1, on the reverse strand, counting down.
TACGTCGTATCATAACCCTTGGTAGCAAGAAATTTTCTAGAATTTTCTTTTTCAAATTTTTCTCATTTTCAAATCAAACTTCTATGTAATAGTAATATTTTCACGCAAACATGGTGATTAATAAACATTAGACCATCCCAAAAACTTATCGTCATTACAACAATTTTCTGCACGTCGATTTCGTACTTAATGAAAGGTTTCGCAAAGAAAGCTCCAAGCTTAATTAAGCTCATCAATACACGTTCCTTTGAAAGCGCTTGAGGTGGAAATCTTTGGGTGTACAGCTAACAGGTTGTAAATATACATATACAACATTGTGACCCAAGTTACAGACGCTAGAAAAGTAGTCATTTCGAGACCGTTTAAAATTTAATATACGCGTTGTAATTGTAAGAAAGAAACGTATTTTACATTCTTTATTTATTTGATAATTTAGAACGCGGAAGAAAAATTACATCAGCGAGAATTACATACGAAATTTTGTACATACCTTGTGTATATTTCTTATTGAGACTTTTTCAACAGACCTAGCAGTGGAAAAGCACGTGGAGAATGACTGGTGTGTATTCATATAGAAAAGAAAACTTTTAAAGATAAAATTGAAAATCATGTTTTTAATCTTCGAATTCATACAGTTTTCAGTAAATATACTACTTTCAAAATGTCAGCAAAAATCTCGTAGATCATACAAATACATAAAAACGCTTTCGTTTGTAACTTAACGGGTCCACGCAGTTGTAAGGGTGGATGTTCGGAGACTTCGGAGTCTCGTCTTATCGGAGCTCCGCAGGCGGATTTTTGCCAACAACTTCTTTTCAGCAATTTTCAGACAACACATTGTTGTGTTGATAGAATTTGATTTTCCCTTTATCAGCTCAATGTTGTGCGTCTTTGGGAAATTTAGAGAGCCTAATGGGTATATATAAAGTAGATAGGGAAGATATTAAATTAAATTACCTATTGTATGAATATAATAAAAGTTTTTGCGGTAAAAGATCGTTATCTTATTTATTTTAAAGGTATTAAAATGCGTTACACAATTTTTTTAAAGGTACCTGCTGCTGTACCACGTGACATCTGCGGGATATGAAAGATAGGAATTAGGTCCTAATCATAATCCTATCCTAATTAGATTGGATAAATGATGAATTTTGCTTCTTAGTACACTTACGTATATCAAGATGTAAATAGTACTAGTAATAGTTACTTGTTACTTCTATTAAATACAATCCTTCTTTGCTATGATCGACAATATCAAATGTTATCAAACATCATCAATAATGCGAAAAATCTTTTTTCAGTAACTCTTTTAGAAATTCTGAGTTTAAATTGAATAAGTTATTAAGGAATCAATTTTGAACTTCTAAAAGGACTTGAGACTTTTAAAACTTAGAATAAGAAACGTAATCATCTATTGTAGTAAAAGTGCCGCGTAATCCATTTTCATCTGCAAAGTTACTGAGTGTGGTATTAAACGATATATAACCCTCAAAAAGTTTTCAGCCCCTTACAATGAAACAACGAGAAAAAAACGAGAACACGGTATTTGTGTTAACATCAACCACTTGGAAATGCAGCCCACTATTGAGCCACATAGCTCCTAATGCAAGGGCATTAAGACCATCATAACAGCAATATCAGATACAGGACGCAGGAAAATTTCTTGCAGAGCACCGAAATTGCCTCTTTCCCTTATATCTCTCCTTTTTCTTTTGTTGTTACGACATCGCGTCTTGAATCTGTATTTTATTTCCTATAATTTACTGTTACATGTCAATAGTGTTTCATCCGTTTACCTATTTCTCCAAAGTATTTTGTTCTGTAAATTATACGCCTTTACCGAACCAAAAATATACAACGACTAGATCATATACACACATAAACGTATAAAAAAACACTTCTAATCTTAATACTTTCAATCAAATACAGAATACAGTAGTATGAAGAACGGGAATAGTACTGTTTAGGAAGGTATTACAAAGTATATGTAATAGTGATATAGCCCAAACTATTATAGATATCGATTTAATCTCAGAGAGACATCACAACCGTTTATAATCTATCTATCTATCAATCTATCTATCGATAATTTCTTTTAGGTATTTTTTATAACGAAATTTTATTACAGTTACTCAAGATCATTTACCCAAGAACCACCAACCTATCAGTTAATATTTTATTTAAGTGAATTTTACGGTATAAATAAAAAATATATAAACATGATTTTATAACTAAGGTGAATGAGCTGCTCCAAAATGCTTTTCATTAATCTACACTAATATTATGAAGAGGAAAACTTTGTTTGTATGTTTGTTTGTAATGAATAGGCTCAAAAACTACTAGAGCGATTTTAAAAATTCTTTCACCATTCGAAAGCTACATTATCCACGAGTAACATGGGCTATATTTTATTTTAAATTTTTATGAATTTCTACCTCCAAAGGGAATTGCGGCGACGGGGGCGGACGAAGTCGCGGGCAAAAGCTAGTGTGTGATAAATAGTGAATCAACAACATACTGCAAATGGCTTGTAATAATATTGTAATCAATATTAAGAGAAAAAAAAAACACTTTTTATTATTAATTATCCTTTAAATGTAACTACTAAAAAATGTGTGCAGATCAATTTTTCAATTTCATTTTGTCGATAGATAAGGAAATATGAAATGTGTCAGTACCGGTTTCAAATGCCACCGATGAGATGGAATTCGGATTCATTTTGAGTAGGTACTCTTACGCTTTGTCTTTACTAAAATCGCAATATTGCAAAACAAAGAACATATACGTTGAAAACAAGGACTGCGAGCGACAACAAGCGGACGCAAACTATCGACAAGTTGAGGAAGACGCTCCCGAAATCCAAGTCCCATCGTCGCAGTTATTTTCATTTAAGTTTGAAGATTGCCACTCCTCGCTCGCAACACAAATTGTACTGAAATAGGGATCGATAATGGGATTGTAGGTGCGATTTTCTCGGGGATGAGCCGTACAGTCTAAATCTTGAAGATAGAAAAATTTCGGAAATTGTCTTCGAGATTTATCGCCGTGCCGCGTGCGCCTCGCGAAATTGTTTTTTGATTTTACGACGACAGTAGAAGGACTATTAGACTATAATGTTGTAGAAATATTGTGAGAATCATTTCTTTTATGAAAAAGGTAATAGTTTTTGTGCGATATTCCAAAAATAGGATCATCGTTGTCGTGTAACGTGTGGTACGAAGTTTTTTTCGAGATATTTTAGAGACTGTTGTTTTTTTTATGGAAAAATAAAGGACTAAGTATCAAAGACTAGTTGTGCCCCGCGGTATCACAATCGTGCTACTGTTATTACCCTTATGGACGAATTTACAAAAAGTCCTGCTTAGTAAGTATTTATAGGTACCTATAGATTTTGTAGTTTCAGCTGTGTTTTGATAGATCGGCCAGTCTGTCTCTTTTAAACAGATTTATTCATTATATTATATTTATATTTATACGATGATCAGGCAAATACTGTATATTTCTAAAATTCTGTCGAGCAGTAATTCGTTTATTTATTGCAGTAGTTTAGTCATATACAACAGGTGGAATTCCATTTTAGTAGGATATTTCGTACGTCTACTGTTCAAAAGTTGCTGACACTTATGCATCTCTAAATATACCGAAACAATACCTAGTCTATTTCTATCTATCTATCGAAACAGACTATTCATTTTCAAATTATCATTGAAATCCGCTTTGCTCTTGGGGATTTAAAATCTAACAAACCCCTCACATCCAAAATACAAACTTTCGCATTTATAATAATAATAGGATGAAATATCGTAAACTAATCCGATAAAATGGGATTACAAAAGACGAATCCGAAAATTTTATGAGAATCGTTTTCAATAATGCAAGAAGCGTAAAAATAAAAAAAAAACCTAATAAATTTTAATTCAGACTGCACGAGCCTCTTCCGCGGTCTTTGAAAATTCAAGATTATTATTACGCTCGCATTTCTCGCTCCTTTGATCCTTCCGAGGCCAAAAGATTTACATAAAAAGAAACTTTCCGTCTTCGAAATTATGATTCAATTAGTATTAAAGGATTGGTCTCTCAAAGGGCTCGGACTTTTTCGGGTCTGGCGAGTACGACTGATACGGAACTCCTTTGTGCTCTGGAGCAAACTAAGCGGGATATAGCTTTGTACGGGTTTGTCGTACAAAAGTATACATTGATACAAATTATAAAATACGAAAATGCTGTTGTTTACTCGTGTAAGCTACTAACTAAAAGAACTGAAGGTTCTTCATTCCTCAGAAGTGCATTTAAAATTTCATATCGTTCTTTATTTATGCTTTTTTTTTATGAAATGTAACCTAGAAGATGGAATGAATATCATTTAATAGCAAACATAATAAAATACTTTAAGACAATTAAGAAGAAATGAGGCTCTTTTTATGAAAACGTGAAATTGTATTAGCCATTTGTAATACATCCAGTATTTGTTACTCTTGAATCCCCAGCATCGCGTTTCGGATTAAGCGACGAATTATACATTTTTTTTCAGTCGTCACAACCTCGCGATTATTCCGCTACGTCCGTAACTTTGAGATATTCGTCTTGAGACTTAAGGGGTGCTTTGAGCAAGCAAAATTTCAAGGAATTCCCGTGATGGATGGACACGGAAGCCCTAATTCCACAATTCTGGCGTGTAAAATAGTAAAAGAGATGAGAAAGAGTGCGATGGTGACGCTAATGACATCATATTCTTGGCATTACTTCCCGGAATAAGTGTGACACTGGAAAGGCCGTTACAAACACCCCTATTTGCGAGGCTATTAGATCGTTCAAGATAGTGGCCAAGGTTCTCAGTTATTATTATTTCAACTCACCATTAAAATGTACTACGAAAGATAAACCTTTTGTTCCCTTTATATAGGGGTGATTTACTCAATGTTATAAATTACTTGCTAATTCTATGGTTTATTTAGAAATATTGAACCGGTGGATAGCATATCTCAACAAACTAACAAGAACGCTAACGCCATTGTATATTCAATTAATCGTGATAAATTATCATCTTATTTAGAGTATCCATGTTAGTTCTATCGACTAAAATGCTGTCATCACTTGACATTACGTCCCTACAGACGCAAAGAAAGTGTTTTTTCTTAATTAGTAAATAACGATTACAGCTGATAAAAGTATAACGAACTTTAGAGTACATTACAAAATTATCTCTAGAAATATTTATTATTCTTTCATTAACCATATATATCTATATTCATGTAATTTTGAAGAAAAAAGCAAAAACGAAGAAAGAGCACCTAAAGGATTCCGGTCATAGCATTCCATTTGAACTAAGCCGCGCTAGAACGCATGGAAATTTAAAAACACATTCGTTCATTAAACAGACACATAAAAGTTTAACGAAGCGGTGCCATATTCTTTAACGAATTTCCGGCTTCCATTGCCGCTGTTATAACGATAAAGAACAATGTATGTATATCGATCCCTTTCTATTTGTTGTCCGTTGCATATGTTAACTGAGGACAGATAGATTTAATGATATCGTGAGCTTCTGTATCATTCAACGGTTTGTCACAAATGTGAGTTCAATGAAAGTAATTAAATACATGTTCACAATTATCGCTATGTAAAAACATTCTTATCGTGTACAGTTTAACACATTCATTGGGTTCGTTTTTACGACTCGTCTACTAGATACAAAAGCACCATGCAATATAGTCGGATAAGAATTTAAAATTCCGCTGTCTACTTGTTAGTATGATTTTATCCGTCTATTACCGTGATCATAAAATACGTCAAGTACTTTTAGTGGTTTTATGAATATATCATATTAATTGTTGATTTACAATATCATTGTTTGAAGTAAAGTAAGACGCATACATATTTATGTTGTTCACGATGTTCTATGGATAGTATTCGAAATAAGCTATTTATAAATAAATCATTAAATTAATCTTTTTCGCAAATAAGTTAGATTTTAATTGTGTTTTTTAATGGAATACCCTTATGAAGGAACTTTACTCTCTATTCAGTGCATAAAATAACATTTTAATTTTTAAATTTATTTACCTACTTAAATGGTGATTATTGACGCGCTATTTGTCTATTAGTATAAAGCTGTAACCAAGCCTGGAAATGAATCTAATGTGCAGAAATTACTTAAAACCAGTAATTTTAAAACACTCAGTACGTTCTCTTTAAGTCTTGCTTTTTCTACCTTACATTCCCTCGACAATAATAAAAGTAATTGAATACTCTTTGTTCTTCACAAACACTTTGCTCAAACACGCTTCCCCCTATCTATGTTCTTAAGTCTCTAGCCGCAATCAAATCAAATGTATTTTTCTTCTCGTCTTAAGGGATTACTTTCTAAATCAAAGGAATCGTCCGCAAGTGACTCGGTATTGTCCGGATAAATGGCAAAATCAAATCTTTGACTGCAGAAGCTTATCAGTGTTGCTTCCAGTATTTTCCTAGTAATAGATATTTAAGCAAAAAAGCGACCTCCCTTTCGTTAACAGTTTTTATCGTGTTGATATTCTACGGATATTTGATAAAATATCCAGCAGACAGGCATTTAATTTGCTTATGATCAGAATCTATGATCGTTCTGATTTCATTGAATGCAATAAAATTAGAAGTATTCTGATGCGCACGTCTAGAATGGATGGAATTGGATCGCGCCGATGGCGCAATGTGATTTTATTGAAGATGCCATAGGAATATAATTGTTATTAAAAAGATTTCATAGAAATATTTTATAAGTGAATTCGCCTCCTAACATTCCACGTGCCTATTTGGCACTCGGTGCTTTCTGCCTACTCCGTTAGGGAACAGGCGTGATAGCAGAAAAAATATAACTGACTCTATAAACCTTACGACTGGCTTTGTACTTCTTCATAGTAGTTCGAGGTCCTGACTGCCAATCCAGAGTTAGTCGTTGGATCGATTCCCACTCAGGACAAAGATTTGTGTGACAAGCACATTTATTTGCTCTGTATCGGAGTTTGATAAAAAAATATATGTTTAAGTATTGCATAGCAAAATTAGTTGATATAAAATTAATTGGTCATAATTTTTGCTTCAAACATTGTAACAACATACGATACAGGTGATACTAAAACTAACCAAATATTTGAATAACAATTGTTTTCCCAATTGCTTTACTAAAGTAGTTGTATCTACAAACAGATATTACGAGCGAACATTTTCGTACCCACCGCGTGTTTTCAATGTTCCCCGTGGTCCGAAAACTTTGCTACAAATTTCTGGGCCTCATGTTTGTTTACATTCAGTTTTTGGGTCCCAATTTAAACTATCAGAGCTTTTATTTGTCGTTTAGTGCGACGTTTGTCGTGCCGTGGTCTGTTCGTAGACTTTGTTTGGGTCGAATTTATTCCGGCCATGTTTTGGTTCTACCAAATTTGGGGATTACTTGTCGGTATAATTAAAGTGGTGTTTGATCTTTTATAAGGATCCAACCACGGTGGTGTTTACAAAATTAAGTATATATCATCGTTATATAAAGTCAACTTAACTGTAAGCAAACGTAATATTTATGTGTCGTTTTAAATAAACCATGAAGTGTCTAGGTTTTCTTAGAAGTTTTACTGTACTACTACCGTGCTTGAAAAGCTTTGAAAGAAAAGCTTGCTTGCTTGAAAAGCTTGCGCATTCGAGAGACAAAGAATTGTTACTCATATTTAGAGGAAACCAAAAATTACCAATTTAAGATCAAAAGTAGGGCATTCCCACTGTGTGAAATTCTGTCATAGAAAAGACAGATATGAACACAAATTTACAACTCACCGTTTTGCACGAGAAGAGTAGAGTCCCTCGCGAGTGGAAGTTCTGAGTCCGTCAAGGTAGCGTCAGAAGCGTTGTCGGACGCGGAGGTAGGGGTGGTGGGGGCGGTCGGCGAGTCGGAGAGTCCGCGGCGCGCGCGTCGCCGCCCGCTACCGCTGCTCGAACCGCTGCCCGAGCCGTACGGGTGGAGCCGGCCCAGGCCTGAAGGAAAAACTTCAGTTATAATTTCTAATTATTTCGAATGAAGTTACTTAGCACGGTTTGCATGAATAGTGGAATGATAGGAATCGCCACGTAAGTAAAACGCATTATGACCCCTCCACGGGACTCTCTTTTTCTGCTATATACAAGTGTGTATGGGAGTCTCAGAACCGACATTTGAGCAGACGAGCATAGTGCGCGGCTGTTTGCATAGCCTCAATACTGAACGCGTGGTAATTTCGTTAATACCTATTTGTTATTTATTTAGGAAAGGAAATAAGCGTGAGGAAGATCCTTCTTATTTTTTTAGTATAAATAAAACTTGCTCTTTTTATTAGTAATTTATTATTTGTCATTCTAATATTGTTGCGCTAAGCGTGTAAAAATAGGCAATAAATTGTAAAGAAACCGAGCTTTAGAAATAGTGATTTGTATCAAACAACACTAAGGAATCTTAAAAAAACTACATAAAGTATTCTTAAACACAATAAGCTTTAATTTTTATGAATTTCAGTGTTTAAATTTTATATTGAATACAATCCATGTATCATAAATATCGAAATATCAACTTCACGAAAGGTTATCGTGAAAGCGGGGCCTCATTTATAAAATTTCTCTTTTAATTCCATGACTACAGTCTAATCGTATGAGGCCATTAAGGAAAAAGTATCAGAAAGGAATAAACCGGCCATGGACGAGAGCACTCGAGACGACGAGCGAAACTTTTTAATTTAAGGCAAACATCCCAAGAGGCCCAACTCAAAGGACTCCTAGAAAATAAAATTAGTTTCGACTGTACCTCATTACTGGACTTCGTAATTGAGTATGCAGATTGCATGTGAAAAGACTTTTTTTTTGAGCTCGAAAACGATGTCAACTAGGTCTTTCATAACGCAAGCTGAGAATAATACCTTTAAAACGGAAATTTAAAATAAATCGTTGGTAATTTCAAATAGAGAACTTGAGAATTGTCCACGTGTTATAGGCAAGGGAGGTACAAGAATTTTCATAATTTATGGAAAATGTTTCTTTATAGTAAGTGACTATAAAAAATATTTTCCTTAGAACTATGAAGAAACTGCAGTTGAAAGGAGGTTTTTAAGATTACATCAATCATATGAAATAATATGACATAAAAACTATAGACAAGTATGTATGAATACAGTAAAATAATATGATAACGAAATAGTGTTTGTTTCTATAAAACTTATATCGGAATTGATAAGTTCCAGCCACATTGTGGAACTGAATAGAGTTTAATAGTTACTGGTGTGAAAAAATAAAAAGAAACTAGGTAAGTGAATGTACAATTTAATCAAATAGCCACAAAAGTCGTTCAATGCAATAATTAAGAAGGAAGAAACGGAACCCTTCTCAAAGGAGGTCCAAACAAAAAGGACAATGAGTTCGTTAGAGGAATTTTTGCTGAGTTCCGCTAAGATCCAGTTGGACATTCGGGAGGAATGCTAATTGTAAGTGGATTACATAACGCCGAGCACCAAGTCTTATGATGAATAGAGCGATTTCGTCCGTTTAATAAAAATTGTCACCCATAAACCACAATCACAATTTTAATTTTATATTTACGTACATATATAAATTATAATATAAATAAATATATAAAGATGCCTTTTATTTTGAACAAAAGTAACGAAATACTAAATGTCTGTAATATAAAAAAGTTTCAAAGTTAAATAAAAAGTAAATAATATATATCCGTAACATACATTGATGTAGATTTCTTACATTCTTATTAGGTTCCATGGTACCTACTGTTATAAAACAGTCTAGAACATTCAACAATTTTGCATAATACATGTTATATATAAAAATGTTTTTACACTGTTACAATTTTTCTTTAAAGGTCCACATTTCAAAAACATTTAAAGAAATGTTAACTTACTGAAGGAACGGTCAGAATTATATGGTATGTATGATAAGTAGCACAAATCAACGTGAGCCACACAGCAAAACGATTGTCAAGATCGCGACTTGAATTTTTTAGCTAACAGTTGAGTATTAAAAACACTGCTAATCACGTTCGTCCGCGAATAATACCAAACTTTAATCGGCGACCTAAATATGAATTCTAGAATTCAATAACCTCATACGTGGGTGTTTAGGGGGACTAATATAAATAAAAATATTGTCTGTTTCCTCTTGAAACGATAACGGACGATAATTGCGTAGCGCAGGACGTCCGTGCCGATAACTATTGACCGGTCATTTAAATGAATTCCACACTGTGCTCATATCTCGGGACCGCCCCAAAAATAACTGTGAAAGTCACATATGTATAAAATAATGTCATTACTACATAATGTCACTGCACACGTGTACGTTGGTACCGATTCGTGATAAAATAAACTTAGGAGATGCAAAATAAAATTACGAGAAAATTCAATCGTATAAAATAGTGAACTCATAAATATACAATTGGCAAGCTACTTACGTAGCAAAATCACGTCTACATGAGTAAGGAGTAACCCCAACGAAAAGAATCCGCAAAACATTCAGCAAATAAACGCTAAATCCGCCTACCGTACGTATTGTTAGCTCTTCGTTACTAGCCCCGAAAGAAACTACAATTTGAATCTCACAAAGTAGCACAAACGAACCGGCAAACCTGGAATCTCCAGGGGGATCAAACTGTCACAACTCGTCAGACGACAAAAAAGATTCACCGTAAGAGTTCCAAAATATTACGGTTATACAATTGGTAGCAGCGGAATATCGCTCCATTGATTCTGAACCGTTTGATATTTGCATAGCAATCCTTTTCACATGTTAATTCTTTCGCTTAGAGTATTTTAGCTGCACGCACACACTCCATTCTTTCTCTTTCTATATGTAAATCAATGTGAATTCCCACAGCCTCCAAGTCAGGTATAATATTCTAAACACGGTGCCCTGCGTTAAGGCAAACGTAGAAATTTGTCACATGAGCGATGGTTCACCTACGTGTTTCGCCGTTCAAATCCCAAATATAATCCATTGCAGTGCGAATAAAATACACCTTTATTACTTTAAGAGCAGAATCTTAAATTCTGCGCATCTGTCTTCGTGGGATTCGCATTTCACACGGCCATAGACCAGGATTACTAAAGGAATTTATATCTTAGCAATATAATCCAAAAGATTGCTTTCGATTGCGAGAGGGTTCCGTCAAACCAAGTTGTAGTTACGGGGAGTGCGTCTATATGATTTTATGCTAGCAAAAGTAAAGAAGGTTGACAAATAGGTCGGGCGTGACGACGTTCAGTTTTATTAAAATTAAAACGTTCAATCGTGACATTAATAAAAGGCGGTAAGGTGTAAAATCGTTCGCACACCGCCGTTTACATTCACAATAAGAACACGAGGATAAGCTGAACATTTTTATTATCATCGCGCTAGTTTATTGCGTCTCGAGCTCGAGCATTAGAAATAATCTTCAATATGGGGGTGTATGAAACAAAATAAGAGAAAAAATTGCAAAAAAAAAGTTGTTACAGCCTACGTGGTCTATCGAACATATCGTATGCTTTTTACCCCTTAATATATTATTGTCCGAGGTGAAAACACAGAATAAGCGCGTTCATAATAAAACAAAGCAGACGATAAATCTGTTGGGCCTAAGCAAAACAGCGGAGTCGAAGAGACCCATCCACAGTCGTAACTCAATCTTAGTCTCGGAATTTTACCAACAATTTATTCGGCATAAACTGTAGTTGTCAAAAGCTGACGTTAGCGTATAGAAGGAATAAATGATAGACATAAAAGAAAGGCCGTACATAGCGAACCTCAGTATTGTGATCACGTAGAACAGACGCGAGACTCAGTGGAGACGCAATCTTCGAGGAAAGAATTACATTTATCCAAAGGATGAGCAAATCACTAGTAATTCAATGCATGAAAGCGATGAAACATATTCAAATATAGAAAATGTTGCGAGTGCGTGTCGCTCCTACGGGATTAGATCTCCGGTGTAGGTGAGGGTATTTCAAGAGGATGCCGTCACAAAAATGTACACGACAATAAGGAACTATGAAATTGCAGTCTAAGAATATTCCACACAACGGATGACATAGCTTAAGTTAGATAAGCCAACATTTAAAAAAAAATTGTTTTCTTTTTTCAATTTTTGATCATTTACTTATGTTATATGATCTACTATAGGATCCGTTGTCGGGGGAAAATGATTTGTTTCCACATTTCTTATCAAAATGCTAGTATGGAATGCATTGATTTCTTACATGTATGTTCCTACAAATAAAGGCTTCAATTGCTACTAATACAGACATTATCTATGCTTCCCAACAGTGGATAATAATGTAACAAAATGGTTTACGTATAAATTTATGACAAAAAAAGATTGATCTTTATTTATATCATGTATTTTGTATAGATTAGTACAAGTATTCACGTAGATTATATAAGTTAGTATTTGGTTGCGTTAACATAATATACTTGTAAACGAAATAAGAATTCTAAAAAATGTTTTACAAATATTTGAACATTTCGTTTAGAAACAAGTAAACATTTACTTTATTGGAAGTTTAGAAACTGTTTGGAATATTAATCACCTATAAAATACACTGGAGTATATTTTAAAGCTCATAAATACTCCATTTCATACTCACTCAGTAGCTGAACTGAATCGTCTTTTGCCGATTTCTTTCAGTACGAAACTAAACGCGCTGAATATTGTTCGCATAAAAGAAAAACTGTTTTAATAAAAATGATAAAAAACAAAAACTATTAGTTACTTCAACCATTGTCGATGTTAACAGTGAGAGTACAAATATAGTTTAATCGTGGTAATGTACGTTGGCTCGCCATAGCAACTCGACCATTCCCAGATGTACATCAATTTATTACTCCGTAATTGAAAACAAACTTAAATTTACGTTCCAGAATTATTTCAGATAGATGTGGGCATTTAAAGAGAAACGGCTAATGTGATTACGTTTACTCAACTGCTAAAGCTGTTCAAATTATAGAGCACTTTCAGCATGGTTTGAATAGAAATGTTTTAAATAATCTAGTACAAATGTACTACATAACCTTTAATTCTATTTTGGCAATAAAATATACAACTATTTACTAATTCATTTTTCCTTGAAAGAAAATTGATTTATATATATGTATAAATTGATCTGTGTCTAGGTGTAATAAAATGTCTATATAAGTATAATATCGTGTGTACACATGTATATATGTTTATTAGCTTTCCAGTTACCAGAAAGGCGAGTGTGAAACTGTTCCACTTATAATAAATTGTTATATTTTATACTAGTTGTTAACCCCGGCTTCGCCCGCGTGTTCAAAATAGTAATGATAATAATATGAAAATATAAAAA
>DWDX01001965.1:0-16535 GCA_018245675.1 Agara michaeli | reverse complement strand
GCTGGATATTTCTAATTTAGAATTTCTAGTAGTGACTCAAAGTCGGGATGTGTGCCCGGTGCATGGCAATAGGCTCACCATCTATTCCATTTGGGGGGCTTAAACGTAACTGGTGAAATGTGGGGATGTATTTCACTCCTCTGCCTACCCCTTAGAGGATTACAGGCGTGATGTTACGTTAATTACGTTATTTATCTGGTGATTGTGCAATGATATATATAGGAGATCGTAGTGGTCCAGTTAACGTAACAGCGGACGCGGAGAAAGCACCGGCCTTGGCAATGAAGCGTGCGCAGTTGGGCGTGTAGCGGAGCTGCCACTTGCGCAATCATTGCGGCTGCCCTCAATTACATTTTATAGGCAAAGAATACGAACATTTTCTATCACGACAGTACACACCACATAGTACAAAGTAGGCTCAGCAGCTAATAAACATTCAATCCCAAAGAGAGTACATAAATGATGCCCATGATCTCATTGGTCGTAAGTAGCTACATAGCTGAAGAAATCTTAAGCCAACAGCGTCATAAGCAACTCATAATAACACTCGTACTACTAGACACGGGTCTTCTTTCAACGTGAGATGATTATAGGTTAGCCTACGCCTTGGAGAACATTTTGGAGAATTTTCAGGACCGTAGGTTTCTTTACGAAGTTTTCTTTGATCGTCATATAGGTTGACGACCATACTTTATATAATAATGTAGCCTATGATATTTTAGATTAATACACTTTATTTTTGCATATAAACAAAGTATAAAAAATTACTGTTGCCAATCTTTACTGTAATGCATAACCAGAATCTTATTATGGATTCGTATACCGAACTATTTTTCAGTACTTATAAGCTAAAACGAAGATAATTAAAAAGGTCGAAGTACAAGAAACGTTTATGGATAATGTGTATTCAGAATCGAGAATACATTCAAGAGGTCTAGAATAAATTACTGAATATAATAAAGAATTTGAAAATATTTAATTTTTTTCTGTTTCGGCATTCACTGAGAGAGTTTTTTTTCAGTAACGAATTTGAAGTGGCGAGAAGAGAGAAATAGACCATCAATAAACTTAATTAAAAACAAATTATTTATTTCTTTACATTTAAATGTTAGTTATGAAAAATTAAGAAAAGGTCAAAAAATTATTAGCATGTGCTAAAATCTCACATTAATACGTTTTCAAGGCAATAAAAACATTGAAAAATACTTTTTTTTTCCAAGTTACACATATTAAGAATCGTTGTCAAACTCCCTATTAACTTTTAAAGGAAGTTACTTTATAATTATAAAAATTGGTATTGGTTTCATATGCACCAGTAACACTGTCTCCTTGTAATAATCTTCCAGTATAAATGTAGTTTTTAAAACCGTCGGGCTGCCGTCCACGATATACTCCACGAGTTTCCACGCATGCGCAGTACTTTCATTGTCAATGAACTTGGAAAGCATGATGCACTGTCATTGTCATTAGATGGCTGGGAATGCACTCTCGCTACGTAACATGCGCTTCACCGGGAGTCGCACGCGACTGCTGCAATAAGAGCTCGTAATTTTTTTACGTACCACAATGTTATCGCTTTTGTCAGGCGATGCGTCTATCATTAATTCTCTCTCGATAGTATTTATGTACGTAGCTAATAGTCCACCTTATAGTGGTTTATTTGGTTGAAGTGATTGTTTTCATCTCATATTTTATCATTTCATAAAACAACTAATATATAGCTCCCTAAGCATGTTTATCGTTGTACAATCTGATATTTTAGACTGAAGTTGAAACTTACTAAATTGGTGGAGTAATTTGAAATGTAAGTAAAATCAGCAAACGACATATTATGATATATTAAAAGCTACCTATTCTAGTAGTATAATTAAATAATATGAGCGACAGGAAGGAAAATCAAAATGTAAAGGCAGGTAACAGGAAAATCTTGTAGCGTTGAGAATTACGCAGTAAAATCAAGCTGTTAGGTCTATAAAAAACTCAAGATTTAAAAATTATAAAGTGTAGAGAACTAACTTAACGTGTACTCGCTGTTTAAATGTACAAGTTAAATAGACTAAAGAACGTATCAAATGAAAACTCATGGTTAACAATAAAATTGCAAATTATCAGGATTCCCTTGAAAACCCTTTAAAAAGATTTGAATTAACTACGGATGAGTTAATTAGCCCGTAGTATGGCTTCAGGTGACAGAGCAGACGCCCTGGTGGGAAAGTGTAGAGCTGAGCACGCACTCAATGCTTCAGTGACCACGAAAACCGCTCGCAGCCCGACGAGCAATTTCAATGGAGTTGTCATTTTCTGAAAAAAGAAAAATATTGCGTGTATTTCAATATTTTCGTGGAAAATCGTGGTATCAACTTTAATTCGTAAAAGCGTAACGCGATTGTTCATAAATAAACCGAGTTGTATCAACTTATTTTTGTTTTACTGACTATTTTATATTATTACAATACCATTACTAACTTAGATTTTGCGTATATATTAAAAAAGAACCATGAATAAAATAGTACACCAAACCAATAATGAAAGCAAACTCTAATGCCGACGATATCGGTAATAATTAATTTGTTTATTTGTACCTATGCAACTTAACAAGTGCAATTTGTATTTCGACCGAGCACTTTGTTATGGAGACGCATATAATATGGTCTCTTACACATAGTATCGTCTTAGTATACCGGATACCTTGTACAAACGTTTATTAGTTATAAATAATGACTGTAATGTTACGCTATTCGTTTTTCTGTTCTTAAATCACAGTCCATAATAAGAAAGGTACGGAGGAACCACGCTCTATTGGCGTCGTCGTTACGCCGGGCCCTTCGACGTAAACACAACGCCATCTGACGGCAGTACGGCGCTAATCTAGTTAAGCTATAGGTACCGCTGTTATCATTGTTTCTAAATTATGCATAGATAATTATGTACAGGTAACGTGGTAAAATATTAGGTATACTTTTGTAGCGAAAGGACAAAAAGAACAGCAACGAAATGAAAATTAATATATCATTAAACTATGAGTATTATCGGCGCCCTTTGATGGACGTAAACAGTAAATTGTACATTTAATATTGGTATTAAAATTAGTTTTATTATGTAGTAGCTTTTAACAGTACCTCCAATATTGTTTAAAAAAAATTACTTGTAAATGGATCGGATTATTTCACATCAAAATGGTTGTATATATAATGTTATGAAACTGAAATATATAGGTACACTGAAAAAAAAGAATATTACCATTCCTCCGTCTTTTTATCTTTCATATGTTTTTTGTACTATAGTAGTGTTAGTGTGGATATGGATTTATCTTTAATTTTACAACCGTAGTGTCTACCTAAATTCACGTCTGTGCTTTGCACTCTGTAAATATTAATCAGGATGCTACGAGTATTAGGCATTTCCCAACCCGAGCGAAATGCATTACTTAAGTAAATATCTAATATACCTGGTAAAAATTGCGTTCTTTCCTTGAAATGAGTGTAGCTTGTACCATTATTTTGATGCAGTGTTTAGCCTTCAAACAAAATAAACAGTAGACTTTGATTTTACATGACTTGCCGAAATTACAAATTACACATGCAGGTATGGTACATTTGAAAATATGGGTATGATACACGTACGCTAAGCTATAATAGAGAACCACAGGCTTTATTAAAAACGCTATTTTTATAACATTACCTTTTATTAAATTCATTCAATAAAAATCTAATTAGAACGGTTTCCAATTTGCAGGTCTGTAAATTTTTATAGTAAAGTGAACTGACAAAAATACTAATTTCATTTCACAGATGGTTTTTTTTACCACCTGAAAAAAACGCAACAACCTTTCCCTATGTTTTTGTATCTTTAAGGAGTTGGGACTTTTTGTTTGTCGTGAGGCAATGTTTTCATGAATTGATTAAGCGACAGGTAGATTGATTGTCCGTAAACAAATTCAGGCCATACAGTAACTTAACGTCACTAAGCCGTTAAAAAAAAGTTATCACGAACGAAAATGCATTATTTTTATTTACTAAACAAGTGCAAGGTTTTATAGACTCGAGGCTTTAATTGTTTTTGTTACAACATTTAGTATCGAGTAGGCGCGGCAGTCAATATATTATATTCGTATTCGATCTGACACAGCACTGAAGTTCCGTCCATAGTCACTTACATTACACATACGTTGCTATTATTTATAACGAGTCGTATCTTCAGGTGTTAACTGACACTTCTCTTGATCTGCTGCTTAGCATGTAACTAATGCTGGATAGCAGCTGTAATAAGGGCAGTGGTTGTATGATTATAAAATTAATTCATCCATTACACAAGAGTAAAGGATAAGTAACTAAATAAAAAATATTTTTATGACTGAGAAATATCCTTCGTGTTTTCTACATTCGTCAGTCACCTCTTCATACTAACCCCTTTTACTAGAGATAGGTACTTGAGTATCTACGTTTTCTTTTTCTTTAAATTTTCCGCCTTACATGAACCTTACTTTGCCTCTTCGGAAGATGCTGCATGAAAGAAGATAGTACGCGTGGCAATCAAAAATTGCATAATAGATGGATTAGAAATCTAAAAATGTCAGTCAAAATTAAACCTGATCCTAATATAGTTTCTCTGGTAGTTTTGTTGTGGAAAGCAAATAGAAAATGAGTTACTTGCGAATTTAGCACTTATAGATTTCTATTATAAAAGGTAAGCAATCTGGAGCTTTTTCTTGTATTAGTATATATTAAATACTAATTGGGGTTCATTGTCTTAAAGGCTCAACTAGCAGGTATGTAAGAAACACTTACTTAGACGTATGTAAGAAAATTGACGTTAATTTAATAATTGTTTACACATTAATAATCGCTCTATGTATAGATTTAAATTGTTATACTTATGTTACAGGTGCCGATTATTGTTATAGATAGAGGAACTTATATTTTTGCAACTTGCGCACACTTTGTTTCAAGTTTCTGCTCGGCACTTTAACGGAATTTGAAAGAAAATTGTCGCGGGTTGACCTTGGTGGTTCTCAATGAAGTTTTCGACGGTCAATTGTTACGTAGACAGGTACCTATTTCAAAAAAGTTTTTGGCGATTTCCGTACCGCTCACGATTAACTTTGCACAGAAGTAATTAATCATCAACCTTGACAATCTCTTATCGTTCAGGGAAATACGCAGGAAATTACTCAATACGTATAAGATTTTTTTGTCAGCCATAATCGTCTTGGCAATTTCGTGTACGCGAAGACTTATGTATATTATGAACATAAGTGTACACGATGCGTAACACAGCACAGCACACATTTTCATTATGAATTGGACTTCTTCAATGAGTCCCTTATGTAAAAATAAATAGAATATAGGATATCTGTAAGTAATGATATGTATTAATTAGCTACACACATAACTTTAACATTATTCTTACAATCAGAAAGACATAATAGTAACAAACCTTTAAATGTAAGGAACAGAACACATATCACCGAGTATCTGTAACCGGGAAATTCCATTCTATTTTTCCGCAATGCTTAAATTTATTACTTACATTTATTATCTGTGTGGAGACGGTAATCGTAGGCACAGAGCAAAGGAAGTGAGCGGGCGTGACCTTGACATTTCCGTCGCGAACGTACACATAGCGGTTACCAGGAAGTTGGAAACTTACACCTTACGCCTCCGAATCCATGTATAAGTAATAGGAATGATATTTTGAAAAAATTAACACGTCTCTTATGAAAATCAATAGATATGATTGTATTATTGAATAGTTACGAATAATAAACGTGATTTGAAAATAAGAGGTCGAGTTTATAAATACATAGTTAATGATTTCTACGTGGCCGATGGTCCTATTGTTTCAGATTCGTTTTCCAAACATGTTCTTTATTTATTTTGCTTGCAGATCTTGAATCGTGCAACACCAAAATATTCTTCGTACATCTATTTGTATATACCTACTGCTACAGTATATATTAAGCAATGGGAAGTTCATTTACGCTTTACTTATCTTTCTACTAGTAATAATAACATGGGCAGATATCAATAATTTAATTAAATACTTGTGTTTAGTTTGACTGTAATTTGTAAAAAGCGGGACATCGGGAAGAACTTAAGATGTGATATTACATAATTCCCTAACTTAGTTAAAGAAAGGTATTATGCAGCATTAATAGAAAAAATACAATAGGTGCCTACCCCTCAATTAATTAATTCGCATCTGGAGTAAAGTACAAAAAACATTAGATAAAAGGAATAGAATGTTCAGGAATATTATTACAAGGAAGGGTAATTTCATCCATCGAATGATGTCTCGATGACAAAATAAAAAGCAAAGAAATATCTTTAAACGTGCTCGCATATCTTGAGTGCGTCATAGTCGCACACAATGTGCCCGCAGTCGTCAACTACATACAACCACTCGAATCACTTAATACGGCCTGCTGCACCGCGTAATCCTTCTTATAATAAAATAAACATCCACTTTTAATTTAGGTTAGGAATTCTGGGGCTTTTAAGGGGTTTTAGTTGTACAAAGTTAGAATAGCATGAAACTTAAGTTCTATGTATTTTATATATCAATTTAATCAAATCAGAATTTTTTTTTCAATATTGAGTTACTTTATCATTGAAATACAATAAAACGTTGTATAGTACTAAACTCGAATAGCGCCATCTGGCGTCATAAGGCCGCATACGTTTATTGCTACTTCCCAACAGAGAGCGGTAGTTGATTATGAAGATGTCTGTGATTTTTGTGTAATGTAACTACTTATTGTAATCTTTAATATTATAGAAAAGTAGGTAGGTTCACTGTTCACTTATATATATTTCCTTATATAATATAATTAATATGATTCTATAAGGTTACCGTACCTTTTAAAAATGTAAGTATTGGTGTGTATCTATTTTTTCCTACTCTAAGATATAACTGGTCATTCAAATAGATTATTTAAAGACTTAATGCCTGTATGTAATACATTATAGTTACTTAATAAAAGCAAAAAATTATATCATTGTACGTTACTGGGTCCACTCTGTAAGTAATATCAATTTGTAAACACATTCGAGGTCATCGACATCATATTGCTTTAGAAATCCAAGATACCTATTGTTGGTACGTTTGTAAGCCTTGCGACTTTTCTGTGAAATTATGTGACCGGAAGCAGTGATGATGACACTCCAAAAGTCAAACCTTATAAAATTATTTTCACATGAGTCCTACGTGTCTGGCCGCTGTATGGATGTAATGCCACTGTGTATGTACACCTGTAATGAATTTATTTCTGAGTTTTTGTACCCGCTTTGACCGCCAAATATCGTCATTTGTATTCACCGGACACAAGCATAACAAGTCCGCATCGTAAGTAGCTATTTACATGTACTTCTGTGTTATTTGTTTCCTTTTTAACATCTGTCTTATACATAGATGTAAATTAAGTGTGGAGTTGTATGAGAAAAATGTAAAACTCGTACCGAGTACTATTTCAATGTGATTTTTTTCCTTTGAGGTTCCACCTGCTTTAATCGATTCTCATTGCGAGAAGAGACCTCTATCGTAATTATGGATTAATGGAACGTTCCATTGCTAGACACAGGACTCTTCCGGGAGGTCTAAAGCATACTCTTCAACGATGTTACAGTGCGGTTTGGCAGAGGTACAAGTACAACATGGATTTTTTTAAACCTCTTTTAAAGCTGGCAAAGAGTTTTCACTACTATATCCTAACGGAAACAATAGGAACCGATTGTTTCACGTACCGAGAAATATCAATCTTAATCTTATCTCTTTTACACAATCTGTAGGTAATCTGTAAATTATAGAAAAATACTTGTGTGACAATATTTTTTTACAGGTGCCGCCTGGGAATCACAATAGCATATTTTTAAACTTGGCGTGTAAGCTGTTTTTCACAGTAAATGTAGGGTGTTGTGTTGTGTCAATTCTTAACAATCGTACCCATTTTTTACGATGTCGGCATCGTTTAATAGTGCTTTAACAAAAGCTTTGTGAAAAGTTCGGCTTCTGCTTGAAGACACAAAAGAATCCGAGCTCTGACTTGATTGTTTGATATCAAAACTAAGGATTCAGCAATTGTTTAAAATGCCGATTCATGAAGTGTGCAAGGAGAGTAAAACTAAATAAATTTGATACAGGTATTGTGTTTGCATGAGATTTTTTGATGTCACAACACAAAACTACACATATTGTTATTAGTTTACTTTTTGTATTTCGGTACCTACTTACTGCAATTCGCGCTTTTCGCAGTTATTTATTACAAAACATTTAAATTTTGGTATTGGTATAACATAAAATTTAACGCGGCATTTTTTTTAATAACTTTACTCACCTGTAGAGTGGAATTACGAACGCAAACGTACATAGTTATTTTTAATAAACTATGAATGACACATTAAACTCAAAAAAACTTTCAGTTTATGTAACCAAGGAATAATTTCTTTTTTATGAGACAAAACAATCAGATACTACTAACAGTAAGTATAATATAGATCCACTGGTATGTTGTAATATTAGGTTCACATCAATAAAACTGTTTTAAGGTTGTGTAGAATAGAAATACTCCCCAGCTGTGCTGCTGAACGCTTCGCTAAACTTATCATAATAAATTTTGTACAAATCCGTACGTACAGTTATTAGTAATTATTATGTGTAACCGTTCTTTTCATTTTTTCGTACTAATGATTTTTCTACAGTAAAAAGATGCTATATTCTGATCCTAATATATATTTTAAAAAACGTTAACGTCGGTCTATTAGTTTTTGCGTAATGAGCGAACACACAATGTGACAAACGGCTAAATTAAAAAAAACTTGAAGTTTTTTGAATTTATGTAACATCGGAAACACAGCAACTAGTTTAAAAAAAAATCATGTAGGTATAGATATTTTTATTCGTCATATGTACAGAGTATTTTATATTTTCTTACCGTGACTTATAAACACCTGACTTTATAGACTGATGAAAAACGACGCCTCTTTGAAATCAGTTTCTCTGATGTTGGTTGGAAGCTCGGGATCAGACAATTCTTTCGCTTGAGATTTATGTGTTTTATATAGCTAGTTCATAAATGCCGGATTTTTATTGGCCGCAAGACATTTTACTGATTAATAAAGTGGGTGGAGTTGCGGAAGGAGCTAATGATTCTCCTTCCTAGAATATTATCGTCAGACCGCGTGTATTATTAAACATTTAATGATGTTAAAACGATGTATGAGACCTATTGATTCGGTTGACCCATTTCGTCCCACAGGTACGGAAAGTTTTACGTCTTGTACTTCAAAGTGCGTTAAACCCTTAGACGAAGCTAAAACATCCGCATAGCCGCATGCCGACTCGTGCGTTTCGACATCCAATCTGAATTACAATGTACGGAATTTACAGACTTCAACCGGTCCCTCTGTGTCCGTATCCGAGCGGAATAAGAAGCAGTCTTACTGTTAACTCTATTGTTCAGGACACACACCAAACAATGTATTTTTGCCCATTATGGAAGCGCGATTATGTCAACGAGTGTGTTCTGTTTTTAAATAATGACCAATGCTGCATATCAAGAATGGTAGGGACATCGACGCGTATTCTGCATTTTAAGTACCTTTATGGTGAAGTGTATTATTACATTATGTCGCGGTCACTATGAATACTTATTTTCTGTTGAGGTTACCTTTTAAAGAAGAATTTATATTGTACAATTTATAATAACTTGCTTCGTTTGTAAAACGTGAACCTGTTAGATTGTCCTGCTGCAGTATAACCTATAAAACTAGATGTAACTGTATTTATAAGTAATCAGTAAGATATTTTACCATTAATGTCACAAGCACACGGACTGGCACACCTTGTGGACAGCTACTGCTGTTAAAATTGTACTACAATAAGTGTGCAATAATATTAACATTAGCATTAAATATCCTCTTAGTTGGAAGTATTATAAGTTACTGACTTAGTGCGCGGTACAGTATATATTGTATTTGAAAAAATACATTACTGGATTACTGTCTTTCTAGCCACAAATTTCGTAAATGCAACATATAGGTACATACATATGTGGCGTGTGCACGTTTTACGAAACCCGTTTAAGGCACTGACGTAATAGTCTAATTATTTCCGCATCAGCACGACTGACACTATTTAATACGACTGTAGGACCAGCTGGGGATTGCGTCAGCGGAAAGGTTGCGGCACTTGTGGTTACATCGAATACTGCTTACGCCTCCCACAGTTACTCAATAAGGAGACTCGAAGTCAAGTTAGCGATTTCCTCCGCTTCCACTATGGACTCATGCGTTTCAACATTCAACTACTTACAAATATAATTTTATAACCGTAACTCATTCTTATATCGATATTTAAAAAAAAAAACACATTCTTGATGACGTAAATGGTATTATTTCGGGGTGTGAAGGCCAACACTAGTTGAGATTGGGACGTAATATATTTTCATGAGCGTTACAAGTTCCGGTGGCTTCGTGGAAATGTCCATTTTCGCAGTACGTATGCACAGACGCACGTGGTGGCAGCGGAGGGGGGCGCATGTCGGGAGTCGGTGACCGAGCGCGTTGACTTGCATAAGGACTGAGGAGCCGCCCATCTTTGTATTCCACTAAGGTCGCCAGCTCCCCAACTAGCGAGAATGCCGCGAAACTATTGACGATAACACTTCTCAGGTACCTGTTAACAACTTCATAACAACGAGGATCGAACATCCCCTTACCTTACCGGATTCAATACTGTAACAATATAGTTGCAGTATCGAATCAGATATACTTCGATTCTTCAATATAATATATCTACTGTAAAGAAAATTTCAGATATCATTAGGCATTGCAGTAAAATAATAGGATTTGTTTATTGTACTAATAGGAGTGAGGATAATTAACAGAAAATATTTAAAAAAGTTACGAACCCTGCGTAGCTCTGAAATAAAAAAACGTAACATCACGCCTGAAATAATTTAAACTTTTTCAACTGTTACCATAAAACATTTGACATTTTATTCGTAATTACTTCGTTTTTTTTGGTATTTTTGTTTTTATTGTGTTGCGTAATATTGTACTTTTCGTACCTATAACCTATTATGATAATCTGGCGAACGTTTTCAGGGCAGGCGAAGGAAGCTATACACTATTATAAAAGTATCTTTAAAAAGTTAAGAGTATGAAACTATAAAAGTAATTTAATAAAAAAATGCAATGTAATTTTTTATGTGAATTACAAAAAAATCGCAGTATGTAATTAACAAATTCAGCATCATATCAACTGAAAATAGGACAAAATGAAAATGAAAACGAAAATAAATTATACATTGATAATAAAATTACTGTTGCGATAAAAAATATTCCACTTTACACAACTTGTTACAATTAACAGATAAGTATAATAAACGTAGCTTTTTATAAATAGGAAGTATTAAGCATGTAATAAGTAGACTAGGCGATAACGACACGGATTACGAAGGCGTAACTAGAAATCTGATAGTGACGACGAAAAATGATGTTAAAGCGATTACAGCAATAGCGTAAGCCTGTACAGTGGTATCAATATGCGGCAGGGACATGCGCTTCCTGCTGGCCGCGTTCCCGGCCGGCTATGTTAATTTAATTGTATAATTTGACTCGTGGTTGGCAACTTCTGCCTGTAAAATCAAAAACAAAAATCTTGCTACACAGAGCGTAATTCGTAAATTCACTAATGTAACGGAATAAATTCGTACAAGTTTTAATACCAATTAATAGAAAGACTACTTTTTGTATAATTTTTTTTTATTCAAAATAGTCTACTAATAGACGCCTTAAACGAATTGTCCTTTCTATGAAGTCACCTATTTCCACCACCACCACAGGATATCTCCTATCGTAAATATCCAAAATACCTGTGAACACTTCTCTGACAAGCTTGTAGATTGTAGATTGGTTGAAAAATTGGTCAGGAAAAAAATATTTCTGACTATCAAAGAAAAATTATTAGGTATTTTCATTAGTAATTCAACATCCTATTCATTTCGCGATCGGTGGTCCACTAATGCGAACAGCATAAGTTTTTATAAGTAGTTTTCACTCATAGCAATAATTTCTTAATACTTCTATTATTTATATAATTTATTAAATGCAGCATTCCCGCTTCTTACCGCATTACATCAGCTTGGTTATTACGCGTTCGGCGTACGTAATACTGAGCTTTAGTCAGGCTTTTAGCTGGATTTCCCAAACAGAAATGTTGATGACATGAGCCCTATCGACTACGGAGGACGTTGACACCGCGCATCAGGCCTAGATTGTGCCAAATGTGAATAATAACTATGTACGACCCACGCACGTCACTTTACTACCACTAGTCAATTCGCATCCTTGTTTTGCACTGGAATTCAAATGATCGGACTTGCCTAAGTACTTGTTTCTTGGTAAAGTGCCCGCAACTGTTTTCCTAATTTTATAGTTGAAAATGTCGTTTAAATATATTTTTCTTAAGTATAACCGATTGATCTCTTGGTCTAGTGGTTAGAGACCTTTGTTGACAAGCCGGAGATCGTGGGTTCGATTCCCGTCTAGCACAAACATTTGTCTGATAGATACCTCATTAATGAACAATGAATAAGTTGACCTTTCACGGTTTATATACCTGAAGGGCTGTTGCAATTTTGTACTTTGTTGTAATACTGAAATTAAAGATAGACCTGTAACTGCAAGCACTCTCGCGTCCCACGCGGCCCAAGTCTCTTTTACAATTGCGGGAGGTCTGGTGGAAACCCAATCAAGCTGCTTCAGAGCGGACGGTGGAGATGCGATGAAGGTTAACGATTGTTACCTAATGATAACATCCGGGATCGACCGCTTAATGTGCCCTCCGAAGCACTGAAACGCAAGTGCCGGCTACGGCGGATGTCGCTATCTTTGTATATCGTTTGCAATCTGCAACTGCGTCAGGGCTACGAAAGCTTCAACGCTAAATGTATTTAATCTATTTTTATTCATAAATATATAACGACATTTCTGTTTATGAAAAATTTAGGAAAAACTACGCAGTACCCTCCTCTGAGCCCGCGCGGTCAAAAGAATTTATTTTGTTCAGGCAACGCTTGATGTATTACCCACATATAACTATATAACTCAACGTAATGGTTTAAACGTGGTAATGTTACATGTTTTTAATTAAAATAACTAACTTATAAATATTATAAAGAATAATCAATCAAATTTATTGCAATCCTATTTAAATCTGTAATTTAAAGTAACACACGACTGATAATATTGTCTCTAGGTGTCAAACGCAGTGTAAATTATATATAACCAGTTACATAATGTAAATTGAATAACTAACACAGTGCTGGCAATGAACTGCTTTAAATGAGAGATATTTGATGGATGCATACATCGATAGCTTGCCGGTTTCGATTTCAAACAGTCACTTCAGTAATCTGGGACTTAATGCACTCACTCAAAACCTTACGCACAACTGATTTTACTAAGTGATTATAAAAAGCTGTCAGAAAATATCGTGCGGACCTCTACACACTCTAGAGTTCTTCACTGTGTTATCTAATGTGGGTAGAATCGGTTAATCCACACTTGACTAGTGTGGCCGACTATAACATATTATATATATCCTTCTCAATCTGAAAGGATCCCCTTTCTAAACAGTAAAATGATAAAATGCTTGATGATGATCATCATAATCATTATGACACCAATTTAAAGCCAACAAAATTAGTTAAAGCATAATTGAACATAAAATATAAAATAGGATTTTTAAATTTGTTACTATTGCAACTAATGTATAAAGCTTACAGCTAGTGACATCTGTTATCAGATTTATGTATCTAATTGTAATAACGTTTTAATCGAAAGTTGCCAGTTGAAATTACGCATAGGATTTGACTTTTCCTCTATTGCGGCCATTATAGATCTGGGTTAATAAGGTTTACAGAATGATAATATAAAAACTAGATAGAATAATAACAAACTGAAATAACAGGGAAATTATATACTCAGGTGATATAATTCGACTTATAGATATATTGAGGTACCAACAATGTTTTTTATGTTAAATGAGGTACATACGTACATACATGTATGTTAGGTTTTAATTATATTTTGATTATCCCATATATTAAATCACAAGATAATCATATTTTAACTATAATTAGGTATTTTGACAGCTTGGGCTCTGCCATTATGTTTCGAAAGTAAAAATTAACTCACTCCAATTGGTACAAAAATATGTTTACACTTGCAATACTAAAATTTAAACTGTCAATCAACCTAAATGTAATAATTTGGTTTTAGTGCAATTTTTAATAATAAATGTTTCGAAATTGGATTCTGCCCAGGGATAAGATGCAAAGTACTATAAAAGAGCTCTTGGATGCACTAGGGTACCAATTTTTTTTTATCTCTGTAATTTTAAAACTGTGCGTTATTTTCAATTAATGTCATTTGTTTACAGATGTAGCTTAGAAGCGGATACTGTACTGGATTATATACAAAATGATCCTAATTATGGAAACAGTAATCTCTCCACGAAGCAAGTAAATGAATACGCACAAAAGCTGGCGCTGAAGGCATCAAATGCTAAAATTTTTCTCAGGAAATACGAAGATCTGAAAAGTCGCAAGTAATAACTAATTGTACTATTTATTTTGTAAATAGAATATACTATTTATTTTGTATACAGAATATACTGCTTATTTTGTAAATAGGTTGTACTATCTATTTTGTAAATAGAATGTACCTCAACGTTTAAACGTAAATATTGCAGTACAATGTTATTTAATTATTAACTACTTATTGCTTTGTTCTTTAATAGAATCACACACAACCATAAATAAATAAAGAATCAATTAATAATGCCTAATAGGACACAGTTTGTGAAATAAATATTAATTATTTGTTTGCTTTTTATGTTCTAGCACTGATAATCTTTCGGATATCATAGTCTTATTCTACAAATTAGTGTGTGATGAAAAGAAATCCCGATTTTCAAAGCCTAAGGTAGCACCAAAACCAATACTTGGTGATAATAAGCACCAGATTACGAAAGAAGATGTACCGCAAGTATGTTTGTTTATGTTTTAATATATTATGCTCATTACTTTAATACCCCTTATGTCAGCTCATTACTTTAATACCCAGATACTTAGAAATAAATTGTGAATAAAACCTTTCCACACTTACAATAAAATAACTTGTGAAAGAGATGAATCCTCTGAAATAGTAAGTTTATTTGCTAATATTGGAATTGGTACTGGTCTATATCAAAATACTACAATAGCTCCTTTAAATTCCTTTTTAATGAAGATTAGAAGTATTTAAAACAATATACCTATATTGTAAGATCTATGATTATTATATTATATGATATAATGATATAATGACAAGGACATAATCAATAATGTTATTCACAGTTTCTCCACAAGCTTGTTTCATTTTGTGATGTTTTTCAGATTAAAGATAAATTATTAAAGGCAGTAGATGAAAGCAAAAAATTAGTTATGAAATCCTTCGAAGAGAAGGAGACTAAGCTCCGTCCAAATTGGTACAGTAGCTTGGATTTGCCCAACTGGCAAAAGGACCACCCAGCTATGTCATGGGACTTTCCTAAAGATCCCTTGCCAATTATTGCCTCTCTAGGTAAGTAAGGATTTTAATCTTACGATGTCATTTTAGATTGTGTATACAGAGGTCTTCTATAGATCATTTAATGGTTATTTCTGCACTTGTATGTATAACATCATCTAATTAAATAACTTAAATTTCCCTGTGTAATATACATTTTCACACTATATGATTGAAATCTTTGTAACACAATTCTAATAATACTGATTAAAGTTTTAACATAATGGTTCCTTCTATGTGATGTGCTTTGTGGATTATGCAATGTTAAGTGGCAATTTATGGCAAACTCCTCGTTTACCACTTTACAATGGAATCTATGTGGATTTAAATGTTCTATACTATAGTATCATGCTATCTATTCTGAGGTACTTGCGATTGTGTTTCCATGTGTTACTTAAAGTGTGTTGTTGTGTGATCTTTGATGTATCATATTTTATTATTATCAATGTATAATAAAGTAGAATATATTCTTTTTTCAGATGGTATTCCAGTAGCATCTCAAGAGAATATTATCATTGATGAACTATTGTATGTTTTTTCTGGAATATCTGGTAACTACATAGTACATCAGCCCGTGAAGGACACCTATGATCCCCGCACATTTCTGATCTCCGATGATTTGGATGATGCTCTCAAACAAATTGTGCAACAGATGTTGCCACTGGCCTCAAACTACTCTATAATACGGCGATTTCTGGAGCAATGTGATATGTGGTCTGGACAAGTCTTACATGCATTAGTTGCAGCTATTGAAATGTTATTGAAAGATTATTTTGTAAGTTAACTGTATATTTGGTACTCAGTGCTTTCTGCCTGTTAGGGACTTGGCATGATGGTATTATTAATATTATTATTGGTTTTATCTATACTAATATTATAAAGCTGAAGAGTTTGTTTGTTTGTTTGTTTGAACGCGCTAATCTC
>DWDX01001964.1:0-16542 GCA_018245675.1 Agara michaeli | reverse complement strand
CGTAACTGGTGAAAGATGGGGGTGTACTACACTCCTCTGCCTACCCCTTAGGGGATTACAGGCGTGATGTTACGTACATATTACTTATATCGTATGTTTTAAACCCAGATACAGGACAAACAAATGTACTCAGCACACATGTTTGTCCTGGATATGAATCTCAACCGACAGCCTTTGCTTAGGCAACCAAGTTTTCTAATTACAAGACAATGAGATTTGTCATCATCAGTGCTGGTTGACAATTTCAGGAGCACAAATTTGGGATCTATCGCTGGATAACATTGACAAACATTTTCAAGTATGTTCTGACTGTTTGTGTTATACATACTCGTATAATAATGTATTCAGCCAAAAACGAGCATCAATTGTTTAACCGCTCAAAAATCAATAAGTATCTTAGGGCTAATCAATACCTTATCTTTAGTATGTATAACTCTACCGTGCAGTAGTGCATTAAACTGTTGTTGTCTGGTTTACAAATTTCCATATGCCATACCGACCATTTGCAATCAAGGATCTCGTTCGCGTTTTTCCTATAGCCAAAGTGAAAATTCACAACTTTCAGCCGGATACGATAACGTAGATACAGTCTTCTATCACTCCACCCGAGCAATCTCCAACTTTGATGGCGTATTTGTTTTAAACATCTGTTCGATGTCAAGCGGGAGTCGTAAAAACTTTTTAAGGGGTTCGATTCTCAAAGGGGCCTTTGTGATGTAAATCTATACGAACTAATGTAGAGTATTGTTTGTCTTTACTTTTGTTTTATTTTAGTACCACTTCAATATAGTGCCGGAAATGAGGGTAGATCTACACGATATGGTAATTCGATTTTTAAACTTTGAAATCGCTAATTTTTTAATACCGTGAAAAAAATATGGATTATTGTTACGTTTCTTTCAAAAAAATATTGCATTACCGAATCTTTCTACGTATAGTTATTATATACTAATCGTCTTATAGGAGTTTGGAATTCCACTTACAAATGTAACTTAGATCGTTAGAACGTCAGTGGAACATTAATAGTAAATTCTATCAAGCAAAGGTTACCACGTAAGCTCTAACTAATTGACCGGGACATGGACATGAGACATAGGAAGACTATGTAACCATGTAAAATTTGTCTTTATTTGCGTAACACTGGTTTAGGCTATTAGGTATAGCATATAACATAAAGAACGAAATATATAAAATACGTATAAATGAGCCGCATCGCACTAAGCGCATCCCGTAAACAGTACAGACTTATAATTTATCTAGGTACTAATATTTGATGTTTTTCATCGCGCTTATATTACATGAGTGTGACCAAAAAGGCGGGGAAGCTTGCAAAATCTGCCCACGGATGAGCGAAGCGTGGGTTGGAACTGGACAGCTCGTAAACAACCATGTCGTGATATAAGTCAACTCCAATTAAATAAAATTGCACTACCAAAGTTGTAAGGTGTCTAACATTCTATTTTATTTTTCTACTTTCGACACATGATTTATAACCATCTACAAAATGGATCACACAAAAAAGGTAATCTTTAAATATTTTTTGTAATAATGACTATAACGATTCCCATATAAAAGGCATATAAAATACTAGTAAGACATGTACCGTTATAGAAAGAGCACGAAACAGACACACACATACACAGAAGACCGGTAAAGCTTAGTAACCTTGATGTTGAGGTTCGATACATACATATATAAGTATTTTCAATTACAACAATAACTTTGATAAATCCTGTGCTATATTACACAGTGTTAAGTTTCATCATGAAAAGCATAATAAGTACATTGATTTGATTTATAAAGTTGTTTAGGAACAACCAATAAATTCCTCTTGGTAACGAAGGTCTCCTATAATTTACATGAGCTTTTTTTTTTAAACGACCACCCGAATGTTAAGTTTTGGTTGAAACAATTACTCAGTAATACAGCATCTTAGCCGATTATTGCTGTGATTAAAAAGAATTCACGGAGACACGAAACAATTTTTCTGAAAAATAAAATCAAGTTTCTCTTACGATAAGATTAATATTAAATATTTTCTCTTTTGCCCGAGCTGTTGTCATCTCTATGCCTATAATTTATGTCTACTCAGATTTGTAGCAAGATCATATCTTAGCTCATAATATAATAATTCGCGAGCGCCGGCCCCGTGACATGCTTTTGTGGCGCAAAAACGCGACCATTTTGTTCAGCCACCTTGTAATTGCGCTTGCAATAAATTGCACTTAAATGTGAGCTGGCTACACGTGCTTGTGTGGGCGAGTGAGTTATTATAATCTTCTTTTAGTGTACAGATTTGATTCGTTTGTACGCCGTATAATCTTTTCATATAATCTGTATAATCGTTTAAAGTATGCACGTTTATTATGGAAATAAGATTCAACGAATTCTTGTACTCGTATGTGAGTACGATGGCATTATCCTTTCACATAACATTTTTTCTTTACTCGATTCAAAGCTTCCATCTTTGTAATGGGAACAGACTCCCATTACAACATTACAGTAATGAGAATCTGTTCCCATTACAACCATGAAACCTTCTTTATTTAAATATATGTGCAACATTAGTTAGTACATATCACAAAACTTGAACTTAATAGCATGTTCATTAGGAAACGACGGGTGAAGTACTACTTAGTGATTCGCCATGTTAATGTTCATTACAAAATTTCCAAGTCTACAAACCCTATCAATTTTTGTTTTGATGACAAATCAAATTATTATTCTCATATAAGTACACTTCTTAAGACCTAAAATAGTAATTAAAATGATATATATATAATAATATTTTCAAAACATGCAAGATCAACAAACAAAAATGCATTTTATTATGACAGAGTTTAAACTGAGCCAAGCATAACATATTTATGTCATGTTTAATTCATAAAACTAGAGTTAGTACAGACAGAGTTGCAATGCAGTTTGCTATTTTACACAAGCTTACACAGCCTTTCATAATGCGTATGTTACCAACTAGTGTGACATTTAGGCATTTAGATTACTGGGACATACCAAAGAATGGCTTATCGGCTCTATATAAAATTATTTATCTTCATTTAATGGTTATATACTTACTACTCATAGCGTTTTTGGGCTATGTCGTTTAATGGATTAAGTATAGAACACAATCTAGTAAAAGAGGAAATAATCTAACAAGCAATAATCCATTCTAATTATAATACGTAACTAACCCTGTGGTAATAGTAGAGGGTGAATTACTAGAATTAGCTGACAAAACAACATTAGCAACTCTAGAGGTGTTGCTGTTACTTATTCGTCATAGTTCCAAAAGTTCAGACATTTGCCAGCACGCATTCAATCAAAAGTTATTATAGATACCTACTGGCATAAGACATTCGAGTTTAGCTTACGTTAATCAAAATGTTTTTTAAATCTAAGAATGATGTACATAATTTTGAAAAGTTTTCAATCTGTCTCATAATGTGTCCTCACCGCTTAAAAAGTGGTTTCAGTCGTAAACTGTAGTCGTTGCTCTAGATGTTTTATGAAATACCGAAGTACACAAGAGGCCTGTAACCGGAGCACAATTATGCTTTGTTGCTGTGATTATGACTCATGTCCGTTTCTGTGTTTTCTTAACAAGGATTCGCATTCATGTGTTGCTCATTAACAAAATTCTGAGAAGATTCCTCAAACAGTACCTTTGTGCCGCAAAATGTAACTTATTTACTTTTCGTAACTCTTAATTTAGGTATCATAAGTGGTAATATGAATGGTAAGTTATGTAGTATTATAGCATTGGCCTGTTGGTTCAGTGGTTGACGTACTGGATTTCTAAGACTGTGGTTTTGGGTTCGATACCCGGGCGGGACAAATATTTGTGTAATAAATGTTTGTTGTGTACCTGAGTTTAAAATTATCTACATATGTATGTATTATTATCTACAAAGCCGCAGGTAAAAACTAGTACCTACGTTGGCAAATCTAAAGGATTTCTGGAAGTTACATCAACATTATAATAAAAGTGGAATTTGTAGGTATTTCTCGCATACACGTTTGCAATTACGTTTTGCGCGAAGCAACCGACGAGTAATTCTTAGCAATTGTTAGACACATCTCTGGCACAATGCTTCGCGGTAAAATACTTATCGTGTGCACTTAATATGCCGAGATAAGCATGAGTTTATGTGGCGACTGCATTGAGAATGAGATTACTTGCCTGACTTCAAAGAAATATTATCTTATTATCTCTACAACACAGTTTATTAAATACTAATGTAATCAATTTTCGTACCGGAAAAAATGTAAAGTGTGGGGGAATCAAATTGCATTCGATTGTGTTCATTCTGCATAATCTGTAGTGAAATAGACCTGTCTAGAACGACAGTTAACTTGAAACAACAAAAGTGTTCCTGTTCAGAAACCTCATGTCGTATTCGTGTCTAAAATGCAGGCGTCACTTACGCCATTTTTAATGAGCATTTTTTACTGCAATGAATAGTTTGTGTTTTAGTTCTGTCTGTTAACGTCCAGACTTATTCTAATTGTAATGAAAATAATGCTATACCAGAGTTTTACAGTTCATTAATTAAAATATTATGTACATATTTACCTATTGTTGAATAAAACTTACATACGAAAATATTCATCAAATGATATACTTTATTAAATTTATACCTCAACCAACATAATCATTAATAAATATAGCTTATGTAACTTTATCTTTCATCTTTCTTTTAGAATTGCCACTTAGTCAGAAATACCAGTTGTATTTGACCTTATTTAGGTACCATAGCATATTTAAGAGCTCTTAATTCTGCTAAACAAATAGTAGAGGGCGCTCGGATCGTTGAGAGACGTCGATTTTCAGAGAATTTTCAGCAAGTAATTTCCATAAGTACCTACGCTGCTTCTACTTATCCGTCGAAATCCAGAATCCAAAATGAAAGTCCGACTAATATTACTATTATGACTACGAAAGTTTCCACTTCAAGATACTTAGGCATTTTGACGTTTTTCCAGACATATTTCGTTGCGACAGCAGATAGTTTGTTTTGATTCATTTTTATAACATCTAATTCGATGTAATCAACATCATCAATCTTTATAAATTTATTCATTACTAATGCAATGTTAGCATCCAAAACCGCTATTCTAGAATGTACCATGCCATATTGCGTTTAAGCGATGAGGAAGATATTAATAATAACTCTAGATCACTGTTCAGTCATCGGGTGGAACTTACTATTACCCTCAAAGACTGCTGACAAGACTTAAACTTTGTTATGCAACAATATACAATTGAAAAGCAAGAATTTTTAAGAAATCATGTGTGTCTCATCGGTAGAATTTCTAGAAATGTTGCTTAATCCAACTTATTGTTTCTAGTACACCGCCGCTACGTAGTAATAAGTACTTCTGAACGCCGATCCGCCTCCTCTCATTTCACGGCCATTAGTTAAACTTGTTACCTACGCGTGTATCTCCATTAAAATGCAAATTGAACGCCTCTGAAAATGTTTGTGTAATATTTTTTTTCATTTATTACGCTTCGCTGTTCGGTAGTTAGTTCCGGGTCACCTGTTTTAAGATGTCTTAACTTGTTTGCGACGATCGGCCTATTTCCTTTAATTGAATTAGTTTGTTACTATGAAAAATATATTTTATAAACCTAGATTATATCGCGCTAAAAGAAATGATAGTTGTACTATTTATCAAGAAAATGTATAAATGCATGAAATATATAAAGAGAATCGGCCTTCGAAATCCGCAACTTATTGACAATTTGTCGCAAGACGCTCTTTAAGCGATGATTCTATTTTAAAATGGGTCAATCCAGATCTGCAGGTACTTTAAAAATTGCGGAGGTTTGATAAAAGTACTGTAAGCCCAACTTCAATGATATAAGACACTTATACCTTTTTAAGAGCAGCAACGGTTGAAACTGTAGCGAACCGGAAGTTGGACTGGAAATGAGAGCGCTGGAGCCGGAGGTGACCGACGCAACCTAGATCACTACTCAGGTTGAATTGTGTAGTTCTTTATCTTTTTACGTATACACAAGTAGCAAAAAAAAAACAAGCAGGAGATCTGATTACAATTGGTTGGAGACAAATAAAAGTGAAATTCTCTGAAATTGATTATAGGGTTGCCGCTACCATTTATGTTGTTCAGAATAGAATTTCAAAGACATAACAGAAAACTACAATACGAATACAATTTCAGGCGTGATGTTACGTTTTTTTACAATACGAATACTACTTCTGAATAGCGTCAACAATCAATACCGCAGTCCATCCTCAGAGTAATGGATAAAGATATCTATCTTGTATATTAAACTATAAATTAAACGTGTATTTCATCACTGTAATTTTTTTCATTCATGATTTGATATCTACGGGCCCGTAAGTTCGCGTATTCCTATAGTAAACTCATCAAGTGACTTTCACTATCTAGGCAAGCGTGTTACATCCCAGATTACACCTAACTTGTCATCAAATGATCTGATAAGTCTATATTACATAAGAAAAAGCGAACCGTATCGATATGATTACATAGATACCGAGTAATCCAAATCAAGTAATAAATATAAACGCAACAATAAATATTGCATCTGAATTAAAATAAATCATTGTACATAGTATTGAAAACGTGCAAGGTGTAATATTTCATCTTGGCATAATAGAATTTTAACAAGTACGTACGGTCCGATATCGGGACACAATTCGGATTTGCGTCGGAACGTGCAACGTCCCCAAGATTTAATCTCCTATCTGATCACCTTTTCAATATTTCCATTTAAATGCAGTATCGCTTACATACTAGGTACATGTCTCATTGTCAAAGATTAACAAGTGAAAAGCGAATAGACAATAGTAGTAATCGTGAATTTAAAATGAGAGGTGTGATATGAAATAGTTATATATTGTGAGGTGACATTAGGAGGATTATTAATTAGGAGGAGGCATTGAACCTCCATCCCTTTCTTGCAACCTGTTAATGTTGAAAGGTACAGGTCAAAGGGACGATAGTAGAGACGGACATTACCGGATAAGTACTTTGGAAATAGAATCGTATTAACGTTATCAGGGTTAGCAGTTGTGACCGTTACAAATTAACACTCATAATATCATTTTGTTTACAAGCCCACTTGTAATGACTTACATAATAACATGCGACACTCATATTATTTATATGTTCTCTTAAATATCGTTGTTCCAAACCAAAGAACACGTAGACAAAATATTGCGTAAATGTTCTTTGCGTGAATCCGCGCATCGTTTAAAGTTCACTCGGTCGCAGTGGAACAATAAGGTTAGCCATTCACGACGCTGCATATGGGTAACTTAATCCTATATAAACGGATACAAAACGATAACGTCTCTATGCTATAAGTGATAAGGGTTAAAATTGAATGTTGCTTGTGACAATGACGCCTACGCATACTAGAATCTTTCTTGTATTTTTAGCGATGCATAAATCGGTTTATTTTGTCACGATCCAACAAGCTGCGAGGATGTTTCTGTTGATTTTCGAAAGCTTCGCATTTGTGTTTGTCACATTTACGTGAAAAAAATGAACTTTTACGCTATTTGTAACAAAACTGGAAATATACTTTAAACTTTACTTGTAAAATAGTCTAGATTTTTCTCATTTTAGCTGGCCTACTTAATCTAAGACTAATATTTATTAATATGGCCTCGTGCTTGGCAAAATCTACTAAATCGAATTGAACTAATGGTAAAATTAAAAGGCTTGAAGAATTAGGCTAATACACAATTTCGTCTATTCGAGCAAAACAAAAAAAAATGTTTCTCCTCTGCCCAATAATTGTTAAAATTCTATTACTGTCGGGCGTCGAACGCCAGGCTTTAAGGCTAGTATTGATAGTCTTAGTCGAGCTTCAAAATATGTCTTCTGTATTTTATGGTCCGGCGTTGTTTTTACCAGAGTGTAGAATATTGTTTTCATGTTTTGCTGAATTTATGACGAGACCTTTTGACGCCCACCACTTGAGTTGTGGAGCTACAACAGTACTTATTCAGTGGTCGCACAGCCCGACAGTCAAGTTGAAGAAAAGAGTTGTTATCGGCCATAATCACATTTTTGTAGGTAATAATCCTACAAAAATTTTAAATTTGCTACAATATTAATTAACTCCGCAAAAATATCGGTTGATTTCTAAACTGAGTTACATCGAATGATAGATTCACACCCGAAGTAGCTATACGCCAGCAACTCAATGTGTGGCACTAAAGAGTTGAAAGGAGTTAGTTAACGAAGGGGCAAAGTAAAGGCACTGGTGGACCTTACTGTTCCGTGTTCATTAGCCTATCTGACCTACTATTTTGTTGAGATGTGGCAAAGATTTATATTGTGTTTATCATTTAGTGTCGAAATTTATTTTCTAGCATATCCGACATGTATAGGCATATAAATACTGTTGTATACTTCCAGGGAAAAAACAATGTGGTGTTCTAACACGGTAAAACCGCTCAGCGAATTAACGAACCGCCATATTTAAAAACTCGAAATTTCAAAACAATTATATTACTATAATAATTAATATTAATTACTATTCTTAAAATTCAATTAGTGTTAAGTTTTCGTTAATAAGTCAAGTCCCATACATAAGTATTAGATATTTTACTATATGTAGAATCAGGCGCCACGTGTCCATATTAGCAGTCGAACAGCTATTCCTGTTCCAGCACGATATGCCCGCGGTTAGAATGGCCGATAAATTTGTTTTGGCCGTCAGATTGGGCTATTTTTACTTTTATTCCCGCTCGTTGATATTCTTTTAGGAAATTCAGCTTAGATGAGCGCTATTCTATGATTTTGCTGTTGACACTAATGAAATTACACTTTTCGCTAGACAGTGAAAATGAATATTTATAACTGAAAGTAGAAACAGAACTGTTTAGAACCTCTAAACAAAAAAATGCAACTTAATTAAAAGCATTTGCAGCGTTCGCAAAATGGATCTTTCTAACGCCGTTCCCTAATACTGTTACGGACGTGGCCGGTCCACTCGCATTTAAGTTTTTAATGTGTTCGGAGCGTAATCGAATTGAGACGAGACTGACGATAAGTATATCTTTTCTAATACCATTAAACTAGCGTCAACGATATGTCAGATTTCGTTCTGAAGATTTACATTCGATCTGGAATCAAATTTATCAAGATGGATATCGATGCGTCACTTGTAAACTGATCACGCATAACAGTACTCGTCTGGTAACTGGTAAGAACGATCCACTTACGATTTGAACTAACTTAACCATCAAGAATTTATTTCACATCATACCCAACAAATGTAATTGTTAATGCAACGACGGATCAATTCGAGATATTGAACCTGGGCGCAAGAGGAACAAGAATTGGCTCAACTATAATCTAAATATAGGTCAGATACTGGCTGACGGAGGAATCATGAATCCCCGAAACCGGCGTGTATGCATGAAGAGAATGATGAGTGTAGACGAAGCGGGTCAGGTTTGCAAGGACAGAGATATACTCGGTGCTTTCCGCCTACCCCGTTAGGGACCTGGCGTGACGGTAAGTTGTTATGTTGTATAATCTAAATATGCGGTACAGCATGACGGAATATGCTTAAACTGATCAGCTGTGTGGCGTCAGGGTGAACTTTTCTAACCCCATTTTCTAACATCGTTACCGGACGTGGCGGTCTACTCGCGTTTCTGTCTAGCTGCGTCCGTAGCCTAATGTAATTGCGGGTCAGCCACCGGTTTAATTGCGAAAAGTCGGTGCATTTGTCGTCTGATCCGAGCGCAATTAGTAGCCGTGGGGATTCGTATTCGTATGAATTAAGCCTCATCAGATGCGACAAGTATTCTGTATGATACGTATGATACTTCTAAAATTCGTTTAAAGCCAATTGGAGATTGTTGTAAGTGTGACAAGCGTAGGCATTATATGAATATTTCTACGCAACTGCATGGTACTGTTCTTTTTATTTTAATTTTTTCATATTGTGTCATGACACAATCCCAGAGGTGTCTTCGAATACAGCCTGATTGAATTAATATGCATGGAATAAGATCTCCATTATTCCATACTATCTTCTATACTAAATTTTTTTCATTTTTGTACCAAACGTGTTTATTAATGACGTTCAAGTAAAGTTACTGAGCTTACTATACCTATTAAGTAAATGTAAGTTTCTCGTTGTCATAAGTTAAAAATCATTTCATATTGTCTTTGTGAAAGGTATTAAAAGAAAGGTTGAGAACGATTTCTTTTTATATTTCTCTAGGCGAGAGGGTTTTGTTACGAGTACCGCATGTTGGTAATGTTATATAGCGGATCGTTTCAGCCAATGCGCTTAACCGGCTGACTTTTTAAGCGATTTAGATATACGCGTTTAGCTAATATCAATAAACAAACGGATAAACATTTACCAAGTAACCCGATAGGTTTATTACGGGCCGCTCTGGTGGTCGGATCGAGGGCAAATTCTGGCAACATTCGATATTTTATCGATATTCTTTTTATATTTTTATCGAGTTTGTTTTGTTAATTAACACGTGCAAGTATTTTGTGTTTTGCAATTCTAAACTTAGAATTTCACACATTACATGAATCACAAATCACTTACAATATAGTGGAATATACGTACGTAGGTACAATTCAACTGTATTGTTAATTATAAAATTGTAGATTTTTTTTAAATGAAATAAAATCTATCTTTTCAAATTTTTATAAGATAACGTTTCATCTTTTGACCATAACGTCCAATCCAATATTTTATAAATTATGCTTCGTAAATTCAAGGATGATAAATAAAACGGTATAGCCGCTATATTTTGATATTCCTTAAATTAATAAATCCAAATAAATTACGAAAAAGTTATATGCCTTGAAGATAGTCTCCTTTCGATTGAGTCAACAAAGCCCATAGTTTCTTGTGTGGCCGCATAAAAACCAAATCGTAATCAAATCAACATCTATTTAAAATCGACGGAAACGCTAACCGACAGCTGTTAGACAAAACGTCGTGAATAGCAATGAAGTGTGAAACAATATAGTTAATGCTGCAAACAGTTTTTTTTCTACGTTTAAGACGCTTCATATTTGTGTACAGTTCGAATAAAATTTCCATATAATAACAGTCAAGGAAAACATTAAAAAGCAAGATGATAAACATATAACCACCATTGATTATATAAAACCTCAATGAACATTTCGGTAATTTATTTTGTTGACTTACAAAGTATTTTTAGATTACGAAACAATACATGAACAAAATTATTAGGTACATAATAATTTTGAATAATAATTTCTATTCGGGTCGATACATGTTAAGAGGGATTTTAAAAGAAATATTAATATAGACTGAAATAAAATAAAGTTATCTAATTGTATTTCGCATCACTCGTTAGTTGTACACATATTCATTCTCGCTATCAACGCAGAGAAATGTCCACATCAGAATTAAATTTCAGTAAAACATCACAAGTCCCTTCTATATTTGCTTTTGATATTGCACATGAAAAGCCTCCTGGGATTACATTGTACACAGTACTTGTTTTGCTATCTCCTTTATAAATAATGTCGGTGTAAGTTATGGACTTAATTATTCGACCGTCGATATCTGAACGGTGGGTTCCAATCTCCATGGTAGGGAGTACATATTTATCATTAAGATTTAGATCACAACAGCCGGTTGCTGACTATTTAATTCTAGCATCGATTAAAGAGTATTCTTTGGTGAATTGAATTGAAGTAGTAAGTGATCCTTTCACAACAACTTTCAATAACAATCTTTACAATTCCTTGTCACTGCTGCCTACTCGTTTGCTACTTTATTCTAATTCAAAAAATGGAACTGGAATTGACTTCTCCAAATGGCATTTTAACCTAATACTCGCAAAGGGGAGCAATTCAAATGTTACCAGTCTCAAGAATGAAAATAGTTGTGAGCAGCAGTGATCATGTAATATCATGTGTCCGGTATCTATACCTCCGTATAATAAAAAGTGAACAAAATCCAATGATATAGAGACTTCAGTGATATAGGGACTCCATAAAAAAGCGTAGGCGTTAAAACATTGTGTGCGGTCTTTATATCGGTCAGCCGCCAAGAAATATTTGGTTATCATTCAAATTTCAACTCTGTCTTATTCAAATTTAAGGATGAAATTTTTCTGCATGGTTATCGAGTTTCTTTGCGAATCGCCATTGAAAATTGAACTTAAGCGTCCTATATTTAGTCTACACTTTCGAATGGAAGCACTGATTAACATTATTAAAATAATGAGGGCTTCTAAGGGTATCCTAGTAATTTCTCATGTGCTTGCTTTATTTATTGTATAGCGAATAAGGCTACTGTTTCTCCTCGTTCACAGTCAGGAAGCAGGATGGAGTCGCTTTCTCCTTTCTTGGAGTTATATGTTAGTCTATTTTACAATTTGGTCTGTTTTAACTACAATAGAATTGATTAACAAACTTTGTTAACAATCTTTGGTTACCGGATCAGGGCTGACACACAAAGTAGAATATTTCTTGAATCAAACTAAAATATTCACTATTTTTTAACACAGATACAAGGTACAAACAGACAGATTTTTTTAAACTGGTTTTTGTAGTATGCATTTTGCAAATATGTAGATTGTTTTTGACATTACAAACAGACACTTCAATTTTATTGTATTATTCTAGAATACAGTCGACGGTACAGCAGATTGTAAATCAATGAATGAAATGTTATGTATATAATCATTTCCCGATGTGCGTATACAAACGAGACCTGTCACACATCACACACGACTAATAGAAATGCAAATTTGTTTGAAGCCGTTCAGTCTAGCGACAGAGTTCCAACCGAAGATAGATTCGTATATACGTACTCGTACATACAACCATGTCACGCCAACAATGCCCTGCCTTCAACGTTCCGATCTTAAGAGCCGCACGCACAATCCATGTCTGTTTGAATAGATAAAACTTTGAAATCTGCTCATTGTTCTGTAACTATTAGTATATAGTTCGTTTATCTTTATGCCTCCAATATTGATTCATATTTTTTGCATTCCCATATACTTCTACAAACATTGTCACGGTTAAAGACATTTTTAACACAGTAACTTGAAATACTTTGTATCTGTATTAAAAACTAGCTAGATTGTATAGACATATTCCTGTACTAGAAAGTGCTTAATATAAGTAACAAAATTTGTCTATAACCGATACGGCTAAACCTTAAGTAACATACATAGGTCTTATTTCATTAACTAGCACTTTGATTCCGTATATTAAAACAGTCTTATATAATCACGATATAATATAACAAGGTACTATTATTAAAATAGTTCTTTTCTTGTTCTTGTCTCGTACAAACAGTGGTTTACTTTAGCAAGTGTGCACACCGTCGTGTATTGTCGACATGTCGTATATTGTCGGCATGTCGTCGCTTACGCGCTCTTGTCGTATTGCGAGCGCTAACGGACGGTGTGTAAATGACTTTAACCATTCGCACGTAATGTACAAATGGAATGACTTGTGCACGTGGACGCTTTTCGATCAGTCATCATGACTATTATTCCGTGCGCTATTAAAGAATGAACTGTACAATTGTCAAGTTTCTGTCTCATATTCATCATCTATATCATAGGTTCTCAAACTTATTTCGCCTACTGCCCACTTTGAGAATGAATTACTTTCTACCGCCCAACCTAAATTAACTTATTTTAAATATACCTAGCGTGTGTCCCCATATGTCCCCTCCCCTCCAAATCACTTCATCGACCCCAATTATCTCTAGCTAGACCCTTTACCGCCCCTCTGAAAGCCTCCAGCGCCCAGAAGGGGGCGTTATCTCAAACTTTGAGAAAGACTAATCTATATTAAACGTGACACAAACATTTTCACTTCGGCATCAGTCCATACTAGTGTATAGTATATAGAAGCAAAGTATACTATAAACTTTTAATACGATATATTTTGACGTAATGTAATAACTATTCAATGTTCTATAAAGGTTCATAATTGAACCAACTGTTTTTTATCATTATGCTGGAACTCTATCGTTCATTCTCTATTGTAGTCGCTTACAACAGCACTACAGGTGAAATGACTCGAGCCTCGTTCCACTTCGTTCAAGTGGCGATGCATTACAAGTTCTTAGTCGAGTTGAGCATCGAATGACAAAAACCATTTAACTAAATCGACATCGTGGAAAATTCGAGTTCTTGAAAGTTAAACTGTAAAAGATACTTTTGACAATTATAGTACACTCAGTTATTGGAATCACGATTTATTGAATACGAATTTGTGTCAAGTACAGTCAAGTGATCTGGTTTTCAAGTTTCGTAACGAATGGACTGTGTTTTAACTGAACGTAAAAATATTGAAGAGTATTTTTTCCCGCAAGAGAAGTGGCAATCGGACATACAGTCCAACTTGTATTAAGTGGTTAATGCCAATCGTGCAAAAACCGCAACTCACTTCGTCATTTTCATTTTATCACATGTGTATGTTCCTTTAAATTACTTTGTAGTCTATACATTTTTATCTTAGTCTATGAATAATATAATTTTAAACATTTAAATATAAGGAACAAAAAAAAACATTTGCTTTAAAACAATTCCAAATCGAAAATAGAACAAATTCTGAATTTCATTTTAAAAAAATCTGATTATATTCTACTGAATTACTGAATTACATGAATATAAGCTTTTACTAAGCTACAAAAAGGTATTTTGTTATTTAAAAAATCCGGTATTCTAATACATACGGTTGTCGGCGTCTACTAAGAAAAGAAATAAAAACGTGATACAACCTGTTATATTTAACAAAAACCAACGTCATCAAAATTACCGAAACATTGCTTTCAAACGAGCGAGCGACGCGAACTACGTGTGAATCATATCGGGTCACCCTACACGGTACTATTGACAGTCCGTCGTAGGCAAACATGATTTGTATGAATCAATGAATGAGAATGTCCGCGCCCGTCCGACGATACGGCGCGCTTAGCGTATTAAATTTGCGAGTGTTGCCATTTTATTGTGTCGGTTTCGTTGTGCTGGTTAAAATGACAGGATATTTTTTTGGTTTAACAAATTTTCGTTGCATATTTTTATACGCTACTCTTTGCCTTTTACAGACATTTGCTTTATCTATTAAAT
This sequence comes from Agara michaeli, assembly GCA_018245675.1. NCBI lineage: Eukaryota > Metazoa > Arthropoda > Insecta > Lepidoptera > Hesperiidae > Agara > Agara michaeli. Next base: position 1,429 of record DWDX01001964.1, on the reverse strand, counting down.
TATGATTAAACTTTAAAATGTAATAACGGTATTATTTAATTTAATATTATCGCGATTACTGTGAGACAGTCAAAATGAAATAATGAAAACACAGAGACATGTTTCATTGGACTAGTAGGTGCAATATTAGCTATTTGTTACTTTCAATTGTACCTATAGTTAAATAATATACATATCTGCATAAATTGAGAAACTACACTAGCCCTATTGGCAGATCCATGTCATAATTTAATACACATGATTGTTTCAAGACAATATTAAGACATAAATTTAAATTAACTTACTGTTTTTAAATAATAAAAAATTAATCACCATATTCAATATTCATAAGATTATTCAGATAAATACACAAAAATTTAAACGTAGAAAAAAATGGTACAACCTTAAGAAAACGACCTCACCTTTCTTTAATTTATTCCGAAACAGATGACAAAGAGCCCGTGAAATTGAACGGGCCAGAACAAAAAAGTCAGAGGGTATCAGAAATAGATCTGACAATTTGTGAGTTAACAAGAAACAGTCAAAACCACAAATATTCCCAAAAGTCATATCGATTTCTTACGGCGTTTTGACCTCCAGTTAAGGGGAAGTTTATTAAAACAATTGTTTTATGAATGTCTTGCTGATCACGCCCCCTTGTCGTTTATTATGTTCTACGATATCGAGATAATGATATTTGTTGATTCGTTAACTCAATACTATAAGGAAGTATTTTGTCACGATAGAACGTAAAAGAAAAACCAACCAGAAATAAAGTTATTTTAAACTGTAACTAGATGTTCAAACCATTTACTAAATGTATGGCATAACGTAAATATTTATGGCTTGTAAATAAAATAATTAGAATACCATTACATCAGCTAATCCCGCTATCATTTTAATACTAACAATTAGAAACATTTAATGGTACACTGAAAATTAGAGAAAGATGGCTTAAATTGACCCACCTTCGCCTTAAATAACTTTTGATAAATAGTAACTCAATATACCGACAAGTTTGATATTCTCACGAACCGATCTCTTACGATTTCGAATTGTACAATGTTGAAAAATGTATTAAACATGATACCAGCCCTGTCGGAAGCTACTCGCAACTTGACAAGTAAACATACACATTCAAAGTCGAAATTAATATGTTTAAATCAGTCGAGTTGAAACGTACACTCCGTACCTACACTATTTTTGTGACAAGTCTCGAAATGCCGCTAATGATACTCGAAACATCCGATACCGTCACTTTAGAACTATGCGGCCGATTTTACCGCTAAACAAACTAGTCTCACACATTGATCTGTCACAATTATTTACGTACGAATAAATGGAACAACGATCTGGGATTTTGTTAAATAAAAAAATAATAACGTAACATCACGCCTGTAATCCCCTAAGGGGTAGGCAGAGGAGTGTAGTACACCCCCACAATTCACCA
>DWDX01001963.1:0-16545 GCA_018245675.1 Agara michaeli | reverse complement strand
GATTCCCACCCGGGACAAACATTTGTGTGATGAGCACGTTTGTCTGTTCTGTGTCTGGTCGTAATAAAAATATCTATATAAGTAATGTATCGTATGCATATATGTATGTTTATCAGCTATCCGGTTACCATAGCACAGGCATTAAATTGGCTAATTCGGTATCGGATAGCCGTGTGTGGAATTGTCCCAAGATATAAGATATTTGTGTCTCTTGCACTGCTAGTACCGACTGAACTGCCTTGATAGGCTGCTAAAGGACAAAGGCTTAACGACAGTTAACAATGACTGTCAACATAACCATATGCGGTCTGATTGCAGTCTCAAATGCAGTGCGAGTGTGGAGCTCCTAAGCAGACCAAGTTCCGACCGTTTTCTTTTCCCCCCATTTATTGGTCCACTGCTGGGCCGGGTCGCCTCTGATAGAGAGAGGAATTTAGGGATTTACCACGCTGGCCAAGGGCGGATTGGTAGACTTCACATACCGCAGAAAATATTATACATTGCATAACATCTCCAAGGTGTGCAGGTTCCCTCACGATGTTTTCGCCACTGCCTGTTTAAAACCCCTAATTGTCCCTTCACCTACACCTTGGAAGACCTGAAAGATGTTAACGATGCCGCTACCGGAGTTCTCGAGCTGTAAAACGCCATCGATTCGAATGTGATGCTAAGAATTATTACTGTTTTCATCATGTCGTTAAACATGAATAAGGCGAATTTGGATTTGTTTGGACAGCGGATGTACTAATTAATATCTTTTCAGGTCACTTCCTCTACCTGGCCGTGGACCCTACCATGGAGAATATGGTGATAAAATCACCGCCTTTTCCCGGATTGTGGGAGTTTTGCAAGGTAACATCAAATATCCTTATATCCCAAGAAGAAGGTGCTCCAAGACATTATTATTGTTTTTAAAGCTTTACTTTATCAATATTCAATTCAATGAACTAAACATGTAATTTTCTTTTTTAAAAAAAATGTTTATTAATCAAATTTTTTCACAAAATTTATATTACAAGAAGTATATAGCATAATTGCATAATGCGCATTCCAACAGTTCGAGGTGCGGCTGCATCAGAGCAAGATGCAGAACGCGAGTATCAAGCTCATCTGCGAGTCCACCACGTCCGGAGTACAGTGGGTCCTTCAGGAAGTGACCGGGAACAATTTGGAGTTGTAAGATTACTTTTACGTCTGTATCTTAGATTGAAGTCGAGGGGTTTAAATTTCAGTCTCGTCTTCCAAGAATCTGCGATCAATTCCTGACGTATGAATTGTCGAAGTGTTAAAAATTTAAAACATCGTGAGTTATAGCAAGTGATATTTAAATTTTAAGTTACACCGCACGTAACAAGCCAGCGGTGCGCGCTTGGCAATACAATGGTTCAATAACCAGACTATAACAGGAATGAGAAATTGACTTAAAAAAAAAATTTAGCTCTATGGTTATAGCTCTAGCCATAGAGCCAAATGTGAAATAGCCACTATTTTACATTATTATTTCTAGCAATTTGTAGCTACATTTAAAATCATATTGGTTTCTTTTCTCATTCCTCCGCTCATAATTTTGTTTATTTAAAAAAACAGGCTGAATTTCAAACCACTGGGCTACGATTGCTCACTTGTCCGCCCATTGCGTATTCGGGAGTTGAACGACCAGCTTACATTCCAGCTGGCAACCGCTCCGTTTCATGGTGGGCAAGATCCAGCAGGCGGTCCGCATAATGGTGGAGATCGCGAAGCCATCGGGCGTGGACCTCACGCAGCCGCTGCCTCACATCGCCATAGACAACATCAGGATGGTGGAGTGTCTGCCGGAGCCGCCCGTGTTCAACGGTGAATGCCAGCACGGACAACTCAAGTGCCGCATTTTGAATGTAAGCAGACTAACACCGTAAACCCTCTAACTATGACAGGAGACTTGTGGCCAGTGGTGGAAAGTTTTTTTTTTTTAATTCATTAACTTTGCCGCTTGGCGATGATATAGCCCCGTAAAAGGCAAAGAAGTAATAACTTTAAAAAATCCATTAAACAAATATTAACGACCAAGAATTTACGTATTGCAGCAAGAGTCCTGCATCAAGCTGCAGCAGGTTTGCGACCTGGTCAAAGACTGCGATGACAGCAGCGACGAGAAACAGAATTGCGGTAAGTTTCACACGAAGCACCCTACAAAAGCGTTTGAAGACATTAATCCAAGATTATCTTTAAATACAATTCGCCAAAGGTTAGCTTAGACTCCAGACTACACGATATAAACAATGTTCTGAAGGAGACAAATAAATAATTATTATTATTATTCCTGTTTACAATCTCACCATTGTTATTAATTTTCATGTACATTTTCTTGTTTCAGTTAAATAATAAATGTGATCTTTTTTTTTTAAATTTATTAAAGGACTTTGTCGCAGAGCGACCATACCGTCCCGTAAGGAACAACGCACACATTACAAAAACAACAAATACAACAAAAACAAAAAATTAAAATTAAACTTTAGATAGAGCTAGTCAACCAGCAGTTTCACCTCCTCCGAAAATGGAGAAGCCAACATGTGTGTGTGTGTTTGTGTGTTAATGAGTAATAATTGTGCTTACTGCGCTGTCTAAGCGTACAAATATTGATCATGAGTTTATGTCATCTTTAAATACTAAGTTTAGGAAGACGCGTTTCCGGGACGCATTTGGTCTATGGTTCCGGCTGTTATCGTCAGATAACTTTTATAAACCTTATCGTAAAATACACACGAATACAGTGAAAGAAATAAAGAAAAGTTTTTTTTCCCACACTATATAGCAGCACACGAATAGTAATGGAACAGAACAGAACAAAAAATAACTTACAAAAACAAATAAAAAAATATGTAATAAATATTAAAGTACAAATAATTAAAAATACAACAGTAGACAAAAGTAGATAAATAATTTGTTATTTGTTGGTATTAGATATCTGAGAAATTTTTCAGTAAAGCAGAAGCCAGGCTACATAATTATATGTATAAGGTTCCAATAAAATAACAAATAACAATTTATGTTCGAGAAATTGTTTCCAGAAAAAATGCCCCACGGATCCTATTGCAACTTCGAGCAAGATAGCTGCGGATTTGAAGACGTGCCGCAGTGAGTACAGAACTGTACATGGGAACGAAATATTGACTTCATTCAATCAGGGGATATAGTAGCCAAATACTTGACTATTAAGAATTTAAAAAAATACTGCTTAATTATCTTTCTTCATCTCATCGAAGTGCAACCTTTTTTTTTTATTCATGATTTCGATCCTGTACGAGTATCGGGATAAAAAATATCCCGTGTTCATTCTCAGACTTCAAACTGTCGCTATACCAAATTTCATTACAATCGGCCGAGGGGTTCAGCCGTGATAACAGAACAAAGATACAAACACACTTGTACATTTGTAATGTTAATAGGAATTCAGCTCCAAAGACTTGTCGTCTGCGACTTTTTAATTTTCGTTGCCATTTTATCTATCTTTTGGTAGCTTTTTTTTCTTCACTCCAATTGAACTGTGGTTACACGGCCCTTATGACTATTTCTTCCCGCCTTTATCTATATCCTTATGTATACACACAGCTTAATATGTGCTGTGCAAAGTTACAATTGCTCCGGTGGACGGTTCGGAAACTCGGTGGTTCCTACAAGCTATTCAATGTAAAACTATATGAAAAAAGCTTCTTCAAAAACCTCATCTTTACTTTGGAACTTTAGGTATTATTCTGTTGAATTTAACAATAACAATTTTCAGTAGTTACCAATCGTTTAACTGTTGCTTGTGTATTCAATCGCGACACAATCACCGCAGGCCAATATTGAAATGGTCGCGGCACAACGGCCCTACGCCCACCGCCAAGACCGGCCCCAACTTCGATCACACCTGCGGCCCTCCCGATCCGTACGCCACCATCATCCCCATGGTCGCGCCGCTGTTCCCGGCCCACTTGAACCAGAACATGCCCACGTGCGTCGGCTACTACTTCTTCGTCAACATGAACGTGACCGGCCCTAACAAGGAGCGGGCGGATTTCGCTTCCACTGCGGTCATGAAAACCGTCATCTTCAACCCGCCCCCCAAAGTGCACGGGAACATCACCTCGAAATATTACAACTGCTGTATGGTGAGTGATTTATTTTAGCATGTGGGCACCTTCCATCTTCCCTAACCTATTGACATGAAAATTATGAAAGAAGTCTTGGCTCCGAAATAATCTTCAGTGGATTGGCATTGGGATCGCTTCTTAGCGTGCGGCGCAGGAAACGCTGTAGGATTGGCGTCCCAACAAGTAGTTAAACTACAGTTAGCACACCTTAGAGATGTTATAAAGTGTATAATATTTTCTGAGGTGTGTGAAGTCTGCCAATCCACACTTGAGCCGTAGTAGACTACCACCTAAAACCCTCTCACTATGAGAGGAGACCCGGTCCAGCAGTGGACCAATAAAAGGGGGAAAAACACGAAAATTTCAAAGCGGACTGTCTGATACGTTTACTGAAAACTTTTGCCCCCCAGATCAGGTTCTATTATCAGCAAAACGGCCGCAACTACGGCTCCCTCAGCGTGGACGTGGTGGAGCTCACCCCCCGCGGGAACATCTCCACCTCCATCTGGTTCTCCACCAAGGACAAAGGGGAGAAGTGGTTCAGGGCCTCCATCTTCCTCCCGAACGTCACTTGGCGGTGAGTTGGTCACATTCAACAATGACGAAAATTCTTCATTATCAGGAATAGCGAAGCAACAACTAACTACAAACAGCACGGAAGCTGAGTAACAGCCTTTTTATACTAATTCGAATACTCCTACAGCAAGGATATTCCCGTGTTATGGTAACCGAACAGCTGATAAACACACAAATTCAAATTCAAATCGTTTTATTCATCATAAGGTACATACACTCAATGAAGGTCATGTTTTAGTCATCTTAATTACTTAATTACTTCGGCTTTCCTCTTTATAATGTTAGTGTAGATTTACAAGTTACCGAGAATTAAAATAATATACGAGTATATTAGCGTTTTTACGGAACGAGAATTATAATTAAATTGGAATAATATAATAATGCTTTTTTTTTAAAAAATCATCTTTAACCATTTCTGTGTGCTGTGTTCCATCGTACAAAGTAATGCTCATTTACTAAAATGACGTCTGATTTACTAGAGTACTATTCATTTCTGATTTACTATATGTTGTACTGTCCGTGTCTGATTTACTATAGTACTATTCATTTCTGATTTACTATATGTTGTACTATCCATGTCTGATTTACTATAGTACTATTCATTTCTGATTTACTATAGTATTTATTTAAATTTACTGCACCACGCTGCTCAAGTGCGGATAGTCACACTTCACACGTCGCCTGGCCCGGCGGTCGCGTGGTTGGAACGGCTGAACCGATTTTGATGGGACTTTCGCTGGAAGATAGAGGAGGTTATAGGGCGACGTGTAGGCTACTTTTTGTCCCGAAATTCCCACGGGATCGGAACTTACGCCGGTAAAACCGCGGGGCGGGACTCGTTATTGAAGAATTAATTATGATTGAATATAGGTAATAATATCTACATCCACGTAAGTCTCGCTCGAAGCGCATGAATCACTTGCGATTCCTGTGAGCGTGATTCATAATATCGGCCATTTTGTGCACGATATCGGCTAACTCTTTCTTACCTTCTCCGTGCGTCCAATTAGCAAGCCGAGGGAATTTGTGAACGCATGGTTCACATTACATTGCATTACTGACAGGACAGAATAGGCAATCACTCATAGGCAGTTACCGTTAGATCAGCTCGTGTGATATAAACCCTTTTTTTTTACGTTGGGAAATGCTTTACGCATGTCCTGGGTCTGGGACTGCCGGGGGTCTGTGGGACTCCTGGCCGAATACGACCAGACTACCCACTAAAACCCAACGGTGTGTCTCCACAACGCCTGGAGGCCGGGTCACGGGAACGCTTTCGCACACGACCGCAACCCGGCCACGCAGTCAGTCCACTAGTTTGGGTAGAGCTCACATTAGCCATTTGGGGCTCAGGTAGATAACATCACAGAGCTGCCCGTTTAATATTGTTACATTTACCTACAATTTAATTGTTAAATTTAGATAGGTGCAAATCAACGTAGCGTATCTTTATTTTAATTTAAGGTAGGGGTTAAGGGGCTCAGGAAGAAGGGGATGTTGAATAAAAGCTTGTAACAATTAGTGAAGTTTATTTGATTGTCATTACTGTGCTTTGTTCCAATTATGTAGATTACTTATTATTAACAACAACATCCAAATATTTATAATTAAATGTAAAGAAATCTATGTTTTTATTTTACGTCTCAACATTTCTGTTTACCTTGCTATCATAACAGCCACTTGGCGCAGTGAATATTGCTGAGCGTTAATAGTTGCTTATCGTTGATGGTTTCAATGCGGTCCCCAGTACCGCAAATGCTTGGGTTTTTTTTGTAGTCAATTTTTAATTTAGGATCGTTCAAGTTGAATTTAATTAACATAATTTGATTAATTACTTTTCCAGTGCCGCCTGAAAGCTCTCATGTTACTGAAAAGCGATGCGCGCCCGGCTGTCTCCTAAAAACGCTATTGACTGACGTGCCGCACTTAACCGCGCCACTCTTGCAAACACCGGCGACCAGTCGGACCGGCGAGATGGCTCTCACTATAACGCAAACGTGCAATCTGCCAACTGTCTACGTACTAGATCCACACACAATAAATAGAACGGCGATTGCCACGAAACCGCCGCCGGTCGCCCGCGACCACGTCAATAAACGCCTCGTGATCAACGAGGAGCAGATATCGAATCCGACACGCGCCGATAAGATAGCGCACAGTATCGGATGGCAGAAGTTCGAGCAGAAGTGCCTCGTGTGCGCGAGGAAAACGCACACGATATGCGTCAAATGCAAAATATACCTGTGCTTCAACGAACAACGTAAATGTCTCTCGTTTTATCACGACTTTGCTAAAGTTAGGAAGACCACAAAATGATAAATGATTATCGGCAACAAGTAAATTAAATATCCCAATCGAATGATAAGTTATCATCACAAAGTATAACAGCTCAGTGATAATTCATTGCTGATTATATTCTTTATAATTGAAAAATTATTTTATAATATATGAAATGTATTTTTATACAGTTACCAATAATTACTGTTTAATGTGCAATATTTGGTATACATTATATACATATGATCTTTAGTAATTCTTGTACTAAGTAAGGTAAATCGTTTTAAGTATTGAGCTAGACTTATTTTTGACTAGTTCAACAACCGCGCTGAGCGTGAGACATGCAGGAGCGGGAAGGTAACTATCATCTCATCTCTCTTATTCTTGGATTGTGTGCCAGTTTTTGGCGCGAATATTGCGGATATGAAAACCGTTATCACAAACTGTAAGATGTTTTTATTAGAAATAAGCCTTCTTGCTCCGATGCAATTTAAAACGTTAAAAACCGCATACTAACCGGATGTGTGGTTGTCAAGATCAGCCTTAACTGTATACCGCATGACAGACGCTAAGGCAGATGTCCTTGTAATTTTTTTTTTACAATTCTACACATAGCTATTGACTATATGGCTATAAAGGAATTGACAGTAAACAGAATTGTATTTACGTATAGATCATTTCAATAATATAACTGGATAGTTTTTTTGCTTTTAAACGTGGTAGAATCACTTTTAGAAGGGTGTGGTAGAAAACACAGAGACCTGAGAAGTAAGTAAATTAAATTGTCAGGCGTAGCCACATTTGTGTCATTGACCTCGAGAGGCTTTTAGTCCTAATGAACGTTAGATTTTGAGAATAATATTAATGTATGCTGTGTATTGGTCAAGCATGTCTGCTATTTCCATACCGCTATAAAACATGTAACTTACATGTGTATACCTGTGATAAATTGTAATTTTAAGAATTATCGGTAATATTAATATATAAGGACCGAAGGTAAAAACTTTGTCAGTCCTTGTGAGTCACTAAGTTAACTCAAGCCTTAGTCGAGAGAAGTGAGGCTGGACTTGATATTCCGTAAAATCGCAGTTCGTCTAGTAACTAAACGACGTGAATAAATTGAATATTCATCACCCCCCCCCCACCCCCTTTTATCGTTCCATGTAAGGGCCACTGACAACTTGAACAAACTATCACGGTCACCACTGGACCTCCATGTCAATTTATAGTATATCGATTATCATTTCTTCCATTAAACTTGTTGTAGATCTATTTCAATATTTCACACGCAAATATTTTTTACTAGTTAATTAAGTTACCGTGTTTTTTGAAACATTTTTTCTACTAGTTAAAGTTACCATGTTTCTTAAAACATTTTTTGTACTAGTTAATAAGTTACCATGTATGTTAAAATACATAATTTGTACTAGTTATGTAAGACGCCGTGGTCGTTGAAACACATATTTTATACTAGTCATTTAAATTACCATATCTTTTGAATCACATTTCAGTACTAATTATTTAAGTTCATATGTCGTTTAAAAGATATATTTTGTACTAGTTTTTTAAGATATCATGTCTATTAAAACACATATTTTATAGTAACTAAGTACAATTTCTTGGAAAGGATCATATTATACATTTTTCTTTTGTTAATGTTAACGTATGTATCTCTAGTCATTACCATGATAAGTCATATTTGTATGTTCATTCATTAAACAGTAGTGCAGTAGTTATAAAATATTGTCTATTTATTTTCATACCGATTTTCATTATAATTAAATTAAATTACCACGTGTGACGGAAATGTTTTATTTGATCTTAATCCCAACATTCATGATTTTCTTTTTAAATTATAAACTTGTTAATAAGTAGGTACTGATTGTACACAAATACTTAACTAGATATAAAATGACATCAAGTAAAAAAACTTACTTTAGTAATGTAAATTGTAGTATTTACTTCACCTATTTTAATACAAATATTTATACTGTGACATAATTCCTCGTACGTTAAGTATTCAACAGTTTAATCGAATAGAATTTTCATTTATAACGCTTAATAAAATATTTGAAATAATTAGTTGTCATAAAATACATATATGTTATAACTTTGATGGCATTGTATTTTATTATGGTATTATTAAGGTTGTAAATGCGGCAGCTACAATATATTTTTTTTTTATAAATCATATAGCGTACATACAGCTGATACAGCATTTAGTATGATATGGCACTTAGTGCTTTCTGCGTACCCCTTATATTATAAGGCTTATAACAATAAATATGTTCATCTTGGTTTCAGCCCAGTTCATAACTTTGTTAAACGATGTAGTTTTGCTCAAGCTGCATAACTATACTTACAACAAGAGCGGTAGGATCCGTGACGGCGGATTCAGGTACAGTTGCTCGAGCTCCCGCAGCAAGGGGTGCAAGGCTTACCTGCACGTCAGCAAGGACAACGTCATACTGTTGGCGTACACGGAACACCACCACGACGCCGTCAACTACGTTAAGACCTCGAGCGGGAGGTACATGAAAGTGCCCTGGGATAAAGTAACATTCGGTTAAAGTGTGAAGGCTTAAAAACAAACACACACATTTATGTCAAACGTAAAGTGCGCTCTGGCACTTAACAAAGCAAGAGCGGATTTGTTATGTCGCTAACGCGCTATTTTAAAAAGTCATAACTACAGTGCGACGAAACCCATTTATCTGATCATGCTGAGCTAAAACGGATAGGTTTCGATTTTCGCCGTTTGTACCTATGTTGAAGCGTTCGTAGTACTGATATAGACGAAGCTTGTCTACTTTTTGTAAATTAATACAACATACACTGCAAGCTGGGTGCGGCAATGCTGTTCGTAAATTATTAAGATCGCGTTCATACTACGAGTATGCAGCTGCTTGGTGAACTTCAACAGGCGTGTTACCGACATTAATGGATTGATGTCACTTACATATGTACTTGTATGTAGAACCGCAATGCTATTCCCCATTCTAGACTTGTTTAGTTTCTGTACATAGGTTTTCATATACATACCTTGAAAGCCAAATACAGAACAGTGGTACTAAAAAGGCAACTAGCTGCAGAGAACTTGAAGCACGCCCACTGTAAGTTCTTACCTTTAAGGAAATACCTATCAACTAAATCCTTTTCACACACACACACACACACACGCACACGGACACGCACACGCACACGCACATAATCACGTATTGTGATGACGTCATCCTGCACGCGGAGAACAAACACAATCACTCACCGCCATTATACACCCGGATGGAAAACGGACTGTACATTAGATTGTAATCAAATCTAGCAGACATTTGTAAATCAGTACGTTTTATAATATACGATGTTTGGCTATTTCATCCTTTTATTCAATCCCTTTTATTGTTCTACAGTTAGACACGAGTTAGGTTTCCTTCGCAGTTATTATGAGTAATATTTGAGTGGCAAAATGCACGTTCCTTGCTAAAGTCGGTGGTGAATGCCACTATTTTAACCTGTGTGCATAGTGCGAGTTTTGTTCCCTACTTGATCGGGTTAGCTTAAACAAGAATTTGTATGGAATTGAAACAGCGCCAACTGGTGCCAGTAATGTAATGTTAAACTAATTTGCGAGTGGGAGGTTTTTTACGCGATTCAAAGCGAGCAACGACTGTTAACTAGCACTTGAATTGTCAGTAAGAACATTATCGCACGCGGTTGGTTATTTCAAGACCTAAGAGGGTACGAAATACAAAGTTTGACATTCGACACGCAAATGTCATAGGCATCTCACACTCGCTTCTCGCCGCATTTGGCGGTTTGTAAAGTCGTTCAAATGTATTTGTTGAACTCGCACTCACGCAGAATGGAATGAAGCACCAGACTATTAATGTGTAAATACGATCCCTAAACAAAGTTAAGTTCGTCGTGTTGTTTTACTGTATTTTAAATAGGGGAAAAAGGAAAAGGGCGCCTGAGCTACGTAATCTTAAGTATTCTGCATGTACAATTCTAAAGAAATATGTTACTTAAGATGATCTGTCACAAATCTGGATTTGTGCCAGCTCAGAAAACTGAGACATATTGATCCACTCTGAAAATTTATACGCGGCACTCTGACGTACCATAGCTACATATTTAAAAAAATATGTAAAATTTTATATATTATAGTATGTTTATAAGACATGTATTCGTATTCACCAGATACATGTCTTATATTATATATATAACGGATACAAAACCTGTGTAAATTATGTAGTTTGTCAGTCGTTCGGTCACTTTACCAACTGTCTCTATTTCTATCTTGTTACCAAATATCCCTATCGTTCCGAGTCTAACCTCTACTTACTAGTATCTGACCTATTTGGTTAAAATCCGATAGTCTTAGTCTAATGATATGATGTTATTATTATAATTCAACCACGTACATGAGAGTATATTTACTGATCGTTTATTATTTTTCAGCTCATTTCATCACTCTACTGAGTGGCAGTACCCTGCTGATGTTGAATAACTATACGTACAATAAAAACTGCATAATACGAAATGGAAACTTCCGGTACAAGTGTTCTTGTAACCAGAGCAAGTCTTGCCGAGCCTACCTGCATGTTAGCAAGGACAACGTGATACTGTTAGCCAAGAACGAACACACCCACGAACCCATCCGGTACGTACAAACGTCAAACGGAAGATATATGAAATTATAACAAATTAACTCTTCCAGTGCCTACAATTGGGGTTTGATATGCTCAAATGTTTGAGTGATCTGTAATGTATGCTTTAATATAGTGTTTGAAAGTCTGAGCGTAGTTATAAGTGATATCCTAAGTTCTTTAAATTGTAAAGTCTCTTTTTAATTTTTTTTAAATTATGTCGACGTGATATGAAGTGAAGTCCATTGCAAATAAATATACATATCTCAATTGCAAAAGCAGTATCAAGGATATTTTATCGATTAAACAATTCTGTCACTGTTTTAGTGAATCTGTAAGCGATTGGTTAAATAAATATAATGTGCAGTGTTTTGTTTTATTCGTATCTCTTTTACTCTTGTTTTGATGGGAAATATCCGGAAGAAGAGAAAAGTCTACATACATACAACGAACCGAATTTGCGTGAATTTAGAACTGTTTGCAGTGCATGTAAAGTTAGCATTGGAAAAATGAAAAGGTCGAAAAATAGTAGGACATACATTACGAATATTGAAATGTTAACCAAACTTGATGGAAAATAAAGTTAATCTCGCAAGGCATATTACTATAATATTTACGAAAGCACATTAATTCGACGGCAATTTGTCTTAGCCACATATCTTTCCAATGATTTTAGTGCTATTCCTTCTAATACTAATGACATACAAACATCAAACGACTAAGTGTTATAGTCTTATTACATGATGGGGGGCCAAATGAGTTATCAGCCTGCCTCAATCCTTTCAATTCGAAAAGACAAAAACAAAATTAAGGATGAAATCTTAAGGTTGCAGACGATAAGAAGTTTGAAAAGATGAACTCTAAAAATGTTGCGGAATATGGCTACCGTATTAAACTTGAAAACGTAAGTCAAGAAATCTCTACGGGAGACGGATATGTTTTATTTTTCACGTTATTAACGTTACGGATATAATATACTGACTAAAGCAATATTTTAGTAGTAAGTCTTCAATTACCTACTCTGTTTTTCGTAGTACTGTGATATAATATTTAATTCACGATATTTTTGAAATAAATATGACAATCCTTTTCTTAATCAGCCGTACAGTCACCGTGCATATTTTTTAAGTTGCACTTGTATGGAAAACGAACTCTTGTTTATTATTTCAGCTAAATACATCACAACGAAAAGAAGGTCTCGACTGCTGCTGTTCGACGAATACAGTTTCTGCCGAGCCAATGCTATCAGGGACGGTGGTTCCAGGTTCACCTGCTCGAGCAAATGGAGCAAAGGCTGCAAAGCCTATTTACACGTAAACAAAAATAGCGTTATAATCGCGGCGGAGGACCTTCACAACCATTCGCCGCCGAAATTCGCTCTGATGAAGAACGGACGCTACATCAAGTTGTAATCAATGTAGGAGAAAACACCAGTGATTACATGTTTATCTTGCCTTTGACTGAAAATGTAGCTAAGTGTTACGACACATCTCCCGATGGCGCATGCGCTAGCAGTGTTTTTATGTAACATAACAAGTTATGGCGTTGCGCCGAATTATTTCTCCTTGTTTGTCGCGAAAATGCATGCTATAATCAAATAATACTACCGACACTTATGTATTTCAGCCGTTAAGTGTCGGCGCGGTGGTTTCAGCGGATTTGCCGTTGCCCTAATATAATCTTCGAACGAACTTAAAAATGTTTAGGTCCTAATCGCATTTTCACTATTGGCAACGATTATTAGATGCGTTAACCAAAATTCCCGCTGCAACTTTACAGAAGTCCAAAAACTGTTTCTACGCTGTACAAAATGATGTCGAAAACTTAGTGAATAGACATTTAATTGCGTATTTTTCTCAATGAAATTAACACTATTATTTAACGGGATATACGAGTAGGTGAGCGATACAATTTTAGAATCTGTTCAAAATATTGTTAATTAATAGTAAATTCATGAAGCTGTTATTATTAATTACTTTCGTTTCGTACAGTAAAATAAATGTAGTTACAAAAGCAGTAGATTATATTTTTTTTGAAAAATTGTCAAGAATTTCTAAAGTTTCTAGATACGTAGTTTCAACACATATAGCTTTCGATTACTTGATGTTAAGAAATTCTTATTTACGACCGTGTCCATTTCTGTTTTAGTTGCTTTCATCAGATTAGTTCGCGGCACACGCCTGCTTCTGTGCTGGGGATACGCGTATTCTAAAGGCTGTGGAATCCGAGACGGCGGCTGGCGGTACAACTGTTCAAACGCGTCCAGCAGGATGTGTAAAGCGTACATACATATGAACAAATATAACATGATTATTCAAGCGGACTACAATCATAACCACCCTCAGCCCAGATTTCTAAAAGCCGATAATGGTCGATATATAAGGCTATAACGTTAACAATATCATTAGATTTTTGACTATTACCGTGCCCTAGTGTAACAGAAAATGGCGACACTATTGGTTTCTCTGTACATACCGCAAACTGAATTCTACTGTGATTACTCTACTTTCTCTTCTCTGTACTCCTCTTTGTTCTCATTGTTAATGAGTGAGATGATGAGTTAATTTATGTTAAATTCAGCCATTACCCATTTGATGAGACGATAAATAAATGCTCATAACCTACACACAATGCTCATTTTCGTTTTGTAATGTTTTATTTGTGTTCGCCGGTGGCTGTTATACAGATTGGCCAAAATTGACACATTTACAACTGAAAATTTATGTAATATTTCCGAGACACACAAGAAGACCGAGACAATAGCTCGTTCCTTATATTCCAATACTAATAAACTCAGAATAAGATGAGATTCCAGAGTATTCCAAAATTTGAATCTACTTGTGTACATCGTTAGGGATAAAATTGTGGCTAAACATTTTTTGAAGAAACAGATATTTCGCACTCTGTGCTCACTGCCTGTCTTATTAGTAAAATCTCTATTTAAAATTGTGATTTTATCCCAATAATTTCAGGACGGTCAGGCACCTACACACATATGTATGTAGGTATTGGAAATCGTGCACTATCTTTCAAAATATGAATAACGAAATTCTTATAATTATCAGCCATCAGTCTAGACTCCTACTGGGGGCTTATGACAATATATAAACACAAAATTGTTTTTTTTCCCCTGTATTCATTGCAGTGATATCGAGACGCAATGACAGAAATTAATTTATTGTAACTATGCTAGTCTATTTTTTTCACAACTTGGTACAAAATACACCCACGTAACACAAAAATATTTATTTGGAAAATATTTCTTTCTTTGCGTTCTTTTCTATTTTTATCTTTCTACCTTCTATTTCTCTAACTTCATCTGTTATCTTTTTTTGGTGTATATTTAAAAAAGTTACGTGTATTTTCTTATTTTTCTGTCATTGTACATTACAGCCACCTACATTACAATGCTTAGCGGCGCGAAGCTGCTACTCTACAATGAGTACACGTATTCAAAACGTGGCCCGATTCGCGCTGGTGGCTCCAGATACACCTGTTCCCGGGCTTTCAGCAAAGGGTGCAAAGCGGTCATACATGTTAGCAAAAGTCACGAACTCCACCCCATCTGTCTGTCTCATTGCCACCCACCCGATAGTTACGTGAGAGCCTCTAACGGGTCGTATTTGAAGTTTTAGTGTGTGAACAATATAAACGTTTGGTTTGGTTCAAATGGTGTTTTATTTGAAAGTAAATTCAAGGAAGTGTGAAATATATACCTATAATTTAAAATATATACCTATAATATTCATTGGGTCTATTTCAATCGAAATGCATTTATATATATTTTTACCCTGAATATGTTTTGACATTAGTTTAAAATGTTTTTCGTCCTTAAACGCTTACGAATGACTAACATTGGAGTATGTTATTTCAGCAAAGTTCATAACTCTCACGTCTGGAACTAAACTGTTATACCACGACAGACATTCATGTTATTCTGAAAGTGAAGTTGAAAAATGGACGCACTAGGTATCTTTGTTCAAAAGCGCTGAGCGCGGGACGTACCGCAAGTGTCTATACATACGAGAATCGATTCAAAAAATTTGTGAAAGTTCACCACAATCACAAACCAATTAAATACATAAAGGCAGAAGACCTATCTGACCTATCTGAAATGTTCGTAGGTGTTGCATGCCTGCAAAATCAACGTGCACTAAGGACTTGCGCACACTGCAACTTCATGCACTTACTGCAAGTGACACTGCACTACTAACGTGCTCAGTCCTTCGCGAAACGGATTTCAAAGAAGTCGAGTCCGTAGGCCGAGTGATAACATGTTGCCCGGAGACAGTCGCCTGGACAGTCGTCGGTCGTGCGGAGTGAGCGCACCTTCATGTCTTCGTAACATTCGATTGCGTATGTCACCATGACAAAAGTCGCAATGTGTGCAGGGCCTAAGCATCTTCCTCCCTCCAACCATGCCTCCCCTTCTCGCCGCTTCCTTCCTGTCCCCATTCGTCATTCATTTCAATTTGTTTTCATTGTTGAACTTAAACAAAACAACAAGAGCAATGAACATTTTGTAAAAAAAAACAAATTCAGATTTTTTACAAATTTTACGCAGTTATTAACTGTTAATCAATAATTGACACAATTGAACACACGACTATCCGATTCCAAATTTGGCAAATGTAATGGTTGGACCCGCCGGACAGCGGATAAACATACTATAATAACACTCATATACATATATTTATTACATCCAGACATAAACCGAAGAAACGTGCTCATCGCAGACTGGTTTTTCCCTGGGAATTGAACCTACGACCGCCATCGTAAACTAAAACGGTAGTCAATGCTGAAGCTTAACGTCAAGGATTTTGTATGTTTTGTTGTTGTACATATAATAAAATAACGTAACATCACGCCTGTAATCCCCTTAAGAGGTAGGCAGAGGAGTATAGTACACCCCCACATTTCACCAGTTACGT
>DWDX01001962.1:0-16546 GCA_018245675.1 Agara michaeli | reverse complement strand
TGCGTTGTCGGGGGCAACGGGCCGGAAAATATAGAACAGTAATGGAAGTGATTTTGCGTTTCATTTAATATCTTTCAATACTCCAGGTTCAAATTCGCTTGATTACAAAGGCGCTACAGTATATGACCATAACCGACTGCCTCCTTATCGGCCGACTACCTACTTCCTTCGTCTACACGAAATCTATTTGTTATTTATTAATTATTTCAAATTGTAATGAAGTAATGAACTAGATATTACAAAGCACAAATTTACATTTACAAAATTACATGGCAATTATTATCTATAATATTTCATTTAGTACATATTCGCCGTGAGTTCGTTATATTTTATTCTTCCTTAAACTCACTTCATGTGTTATCTAAAAATTTCTTTATCTATGGGTTGGTTTAAAATATTAAAAAAGATTAAACATTAACGTTCGTGATACATCATTGTTATCAAAATTCCGCTTAATCGTACAGCGGCTTGATTGGTTTATCCATATTTTTCTTTGCCGTCTCCGTGGTGGATATAATTATGTATAACAAGGTGGAAATAGTTCTTGAGAGTGGGTATACAAAACGGACGAGACTACTCGTATATCTCATATGTGGTACTTGTGCATCCCGATAATGCATTTTAATAACAAATATTCTTATCCCACGACATTTCGGTGAACTTAATGATTTAGTGATCATAAGAATGGTAGTCTAAATCGAACTAATCATTGATGTTGATTATTAGTTAAATAAAAAGTGTGCAAGGTTTCTTTAATTAGTACCATTTCTGAAGTAAAGATAATTTACAGAAATTTTAAGTAAAGTTTGAGTTTCCTCTTTACCTGTTCCGCCTATTAATTAGTTTTTTATTCATATTTAAACAAAATAAATTATTTTGGGTATCGGATATTAGAAGATCCTAGTAAGGACATTTCGTAATGTTATAAAACTAGGAGGTAAAAACAAAACAGCAGTACAGGCACTAATTTTCTGAAGCTGACTTCACCCTATACATTTATCGGGCCTCAAATCGGATTACAGCCCCATATGAGACCGGTTTCATATGAGTTGGCATTGAGGATTAAGTTGTAACTCCTCGTGTATACACCAAACCAACACCACCTGTTCAAATCAATTGATCTATTTAAAAGGTTACGAATTTTTAAAACAGGAAATAACTGCAGTAGTATCTAGCATACTACAAACATATTATAACTTTATTGTCCTGTTTACTCGATTCATAAAAAGTATGTTTTTATTTTAATAATTCATACTATAACAATGCATTTTGCATTCGAAGCTAAATATACATTACATATTCATAGATGCGAGGGGAGCTGGGGACAAGACTACAATCTGGCGTGACCGAAAATCACCGCTGTTTAAACTTACGTTTTACTGTGTAGGTACTGTTGTGTTACTATTATTCAGGCTGTCTACCTTACTTTAAGTAACAACAATAAAATTGATGGTTTCGGTGTCAGCTTTTAATAAGAGCCCATATAAATGTGTATCTTTAACACACCTTGAATCTATTGGAATCCATGTTTTTTGTTGACTCTTACATTCGTTTTTCTATTGCGTTCATCAATAACTGTCCTATCGAGGATGGACAAGTTGTATTCTTGTAAGTAATGGAATCGGAGTGACCGTGAAAATAAATCACCGCAAGCGATTGATGGAAAACTCATTTCCGATTCGCACGTACTAGCATATCAGGATCTCCGCACAGAATTAGAAAGCTTAAGACCGTAATCTACCGCACTGAAAACTTTATGCATTACTTTCAATTTGATGTTTACCTTGCCTATTATAATGAGTGTATTTGGCTCACCACCTATTCCATTGTGGGACTTAAAACGTAACTGGTGAAATGTGGGGGTGTATTACAACACTCCTCTGCCTATCCCTTAGGGGATTACAGGCGTGATGTTACGTTTTTTTTTTTATTTATTTGATATTAAATAGCAAAAACATGTGTGCTAGGATTCATACCTCAAACCGTCTGAAAAGGTGACAAAATTCTAAGACACTTTCGCTTTCTATATTTAGTACATCTTATCGTGCTTATACTTGTACGTCTTGTACCTATGACATCGACGATGTGCCCGCATAAGTAAGTTAGCGGTTGATGGGGTAACTAATTTGCTGTCGGATATTGCATCCCTGCAGAATAGGGTCTACGCGAATGAGCACACCCATTACGTTCCACTTGTATGAGAATTTGCTGTTAACTTTGAAGAGAATCCAAAATTTATCATTCTGTCTACCTTGCGTTCCTACAAAATGAAATATTTTTATTTACAGTTTTATTTGTGCTTTTAAAAAAAATGTTACAAGTATAGTATATTAGTGTTAAGTTGGCAACAATACCAAAATAGTGGGAAATTTTAAACA
The DNA here is from genome assembly GCA_018245675.1 of Agara michaeli. Taxonomy (NCBI): domain Eukaryota; kingdom Metazoa; phylum Arthropoda; class Insecta; order Lepidoptera; family Hesperiidae; genus Agara; species Agara michaeli. Next base: position 14,168 of record DWDX01001962.1, on the reverse strand, counting down.
TTATTATAAAAATAGCTACTTGATTATATATTTAAATTGCTATTTCTAGCCTCTCTTTGTAATTACACATTTATTAACTATTTTGTACTAACCCTCTAATTTTTGCCAATTCCTTACGGGATTCAACCTTGTTATACGCCTTCATCGCATCCAATTTCCACTGGATTATGAGATGTGGGCTGCTTGGTATCTGGATTCTAGCTACATATTTGTGCCACATTAACGTCGGCTGAAATTGCGTTTAGAGTATAATCATGTTCTGGCCGCAAAGGCTTACGTTAGTATTTATCGGAGAGAATGTATTATATGTGCATAGCATATGACTTATCTACAAGATTCTTGTATTTATGTTGCACTTATGGAAGTAACGTTCCAAAACTCCCAAAGTGCAGTTCGTTCGTGTGACTCAGTCCAGCTTTGTGTACAGGTATAGTGCTTTAACAGATATAGTGTATAGGTATAGTGTTATAACTTCGAGAGAAACAAAATCAGTAATATTATGTGTTAAAGCGCCTGGATAAATGTTAGCGGAACAATATTATAAAGATGTAAGTGATAAAAAAACGTAGGCGTGATTACTCTGAGTAAGAATATCACAGATAGAAACTTAGGTGTATATAAACGATATTATTTCCATTTACATTACAATTACTAGGAATCATTCATTTTTAATGGATTATAGAAAAAATAAGGTTTTTGTAATACCCATTTTAAATCTACTTTCGATTGATTTATAAATGTAGAAATGACATATTTTTGATCGCGGATATTGCATTTATATGAATTCATTTGAATTTCTAAATCTATTCAAAAAGCTGTAATCGACACTTCGCGCACAATGCAAGCTCAAATTTCTTCAGTTTCATCTCATACAGACATCAATAGATACTACAGATAATACGTCGTCTAGACTGATCATAAAATGTATACAAATCAAAACGAATTTCCAGTGTGTGACCTTTCGACTCGTCCCTTATGAATTGAGACGAAATTCCCTTAAACTTCAGAGAGCGGCCGTTTTATAAGCTTTCCAGAGATAAAATTTTTGGCAGACAATTAAAAACAACTAGAAGCTTCAATTGAATCACCGAATAATGTAACAACGAACAAAGCGATATTATACTTTTTTAAAGAGTAAATGTATGTATTTGTGTAAAATAGGTTTTTGATCGTAATGTGTAAAAAAATTATATCATGAAATGTTAATAAAGTAATAACTTTATATTTGTATATATGTATATACTTGGTTTGATTATGTATGGATCTCTATAGATATTTATGTATGTTCGTTTTCTCTATGTATGTATGTGGACTTCTTTTAAATTTAACATCTGCCACAAATTCTCCCCATCCACTCAGGGTTGACTGGTAGAAAATGCCATGCGGCATTAAGTTCGCCCATTGTTACTTTTTGTTATAAAGGTGCAATAAAGAATATAAATAAAAAATAAAAATAAAGTATACAATGTCGAATAAAAAATAGAAAATTTATCCATTAGTAAAGTAGTTGTAATATTGTATTTGAATAAGTTGATATTTATATTTAGATAAAAACAGATTAGTTTAATCTTTCTAAATCTTCCACTCGGTAATATTTAGTTTCTGACCCAATATCGTGGTATTTCATTCGCGAAACGGTTTTCAGTGTTTTGTCAACTTTAATTTGCATTTAATCTGTTGAGCACTAAACGGAGAAGGGTTCCTGAGGTCATAACACGCGCCATAAAGCATTCTGGAGTAAATTGGCGGAAGATTAGTTGCGCGTCGGATTCTATCCTCGACGTCATACATTGCTTCGTTAGGGGCTTATTGAGAGTAGTTGATAGTAACGGTGCCTGTAGAGAATCTCATGAATTTATAAAAATTAGTTTAGTTGTTTTAACCAAGGTAATTTTTCAGACTTCCTACTACGGGTAATATGTACAGACGTTTTAACACTTTACAGTTAACTATAATGTATTTGACACAATTCATTGTAATGTACTGTTTAAAATTCGTTCTAGCTTAAAGGAGTGCTGAATTCAATGTTTATTTGTTGAGAAATTCACTCAAACACACTTTAAAGTAGGTACAGGCAGTAATAGAAAACAGAAAAAATACGTCAAGGTACCTTGCCTGAAAGGGGCTCCATTTTCGTTCAAGTTGATGTATGTATGGTATGCTTTTACTCGCTTGATTTATATTAATGTTTGAGGTTTACAATACAGTAGAGTATATTCAAGGACCGCCTACGAGAAGTCCATTTCATTTCGCTTGCGCGTTCTTTAGATATCCTGGAGCATCCTTATATTAATGCAACATAAAAATTAAAAACTGTAAGATTCACTATTTTATATCTGTTTCTAAAATGTATTCCGGCATCGTTTTTTACTAATCATCTGTCATGCTGAGAGATTGTAAACAATGAAATAGAACTGTTGATGTTAATACAGTTTTAAAAAGAATATTTACCCGATAACTTTTTAATTGGCCAACTTAGCCATTTGTCATAGTGGTAAACGATCGTGAGGAAACCAACATACTTACCTTAGAGTTCGTTATAATTTTCTCTAAGATGTTTGAAGTATGCTGATTCGCATGCAGCCAAAGTAGTAGACTAGTAGTAGTAGTCGTAATAGTAGACTTTGACCTTACACCTTCTCATTACGAGCGGAGACGTATAATTCATTTTTACAAATACTTAAGAACTCGTACGCAAGTTTAAAAAAAAACGATTCATAAAATATGTTGCTTCTAAATTTTTTTCAACAGGAACCCTTTGTATGCTAGTTTATGACATCAAAGTAAGTAGGTACATGTCGACAACAGGTGAGCGCTCCATATGTAATTTTGGTATGAAAACAAAAACAAATCTCACGGTTCAAATTACTATATAATTCAATTTAACATTTGGTAAATAGCTAACAAGTTTTCACAATTACGTTGTAATGGATACTGGAAAACGTGAAAACACCAACTGTAATTTGAATCTTATCCCACAGGAACCGTATAACCTGCCGGGCTTCTGATTGGATCTGTTTTATAATCGTAATTTTTAACAGTACGAGGAAGCTCAGTAATAGAATATCTAATTCTTTTCGTTTCGTGAAGCGGAAAAATGCCTGTTTTATTGTAATGTTGTTGTTAAGAGATCTTGGTAGAAAGAAAAGTTGCAGAAATTATAAGGAAGCAACTAGGCCAAGAAACAATTTAGATAACTTCAAATGTTAGCATGAATTTAAAAATGCGAATGTAATTTTGTGACGTAATGTAATGACTGGATTTGTAGTCTTCTAACGCTAACTTCTAACTATTTCATAGTGAAAGACCCCTCAAAATACACTCGATCCACAGATTACATACAACAAACATCCTGACAAAAATGTGTACAGGTTTATTTGGATACCTTTACTGTATAAATAACACTATGGACTTAAGTAGTCAGTTGTTTCGAAAACGCAGGCAGACACTTTAATTTCATATCAATGTTACGGATAAGAACCACTACGTCACTTCCACTCGAAACAGATATAACTTTCGTTTCTTCACTGAATACCGCCAGTGAAAGTATCGTTCTCACCTCGCTCCTTCGTATCCCCCATTTTATTTAATAATAACACGCGAGAAAATTACATTCAACTGGATATAAGGATATATTGCCGGTATTCTGCCGTCGGTAGCGTAGTGCCGTAGAATCGCTCGCTAATGGACGAGCTAAATTGAACGCAAACACAATTTGGAATCTCGTTCGAATTCATTATAGAAGTGTACGATTTTTTATAACCCACTGCATTATACTAGATAGTATGGTATGTTTCTCGTATCGTATTAGTGCGTTTAAGCCACATGCTGTGTTCTTAAAAATGATGTGACATCACAGAAATAGGTGCAGAACTGATATTTCCGCAGCTATACCATATGTGATCGTTGAATTGTTTTTACATTACAAAATTTTGTATGTTTTACCATAATTACCTCGCAAATCTAACGCAGTTCATCAGAAAAAACGAGAGTTACGGAGTTAAGGCGTCATTTATACTTCTTTCACGAGTTCTGGATGGTGCTTGAAAATATAACGTGTTAATTAAGTTTAAAAAACTTTATGATTTCGGAAAATATTGTACTGTTTGTGGATTTTGCCTATCACCAATATAATGGGTCACTGCCATACGCACCGCACACGCGTCTGTTCCATCATCCATCCTGGTTAAGACTGAGTGTCACAGGGGGCGTCTGTCCCACTTCCTCACTCTCATACAGCGTGACGCGTGTATGCGTGAGACCGAAGCTTTACGCTACTTACATACACTACACATATTATATTGAAATATTATATGTTAAAGTGGACACACCATATTCCAAATGGTTCCTAAGAATCATACTATCATTACCAGAAAGTTTTTATATGACCGATCTTTGATTTGAACGATTTTTCCACGATAGAGGCGGACATGTTTTTAAGGCACACTGAGCAGAAATAAATAAGGTTCAATTTGAAACTGGAATCGTAATAGAAAGAGTTATTTCAATAATAATTCATTCAATTCCTTGGAGTACGATATTTTGTCAATAATCTTCAAAAGTAGCATCGTACATTCCCGCACTGTTTGCACAAAATAAAATTGTAACTTGAAATTGTTATTACATACGTCAGTAACAGGAAAAGTAATATGAGTCTCCCCGATTTATTGCATATCTGAACAATGCTTGAAAGTTTTTCAGTACACATACTGTTCCAATAAGACTGTGGACGAATGACGAAGTTTTGTTCTATGAAACGTCGGTATTGAGATCTTTAATATGAACGTAGTATGCCACGTGCCTGAGACAGAAACTTATACCGAAAGCCTGGTAAGACTACTTGATACACTTTGCAATATGAAATCTAAAATCCGTATATATAAAAAAAACTGTATAACCTTCCTACGAAATGTATGGAGCAGGAAAAAGGAAAAACGTTTTTATGTCACAATATTGCTTGTATTGGCCTGTTGCGTGTCTGTGAGGCCAACTTATGACTGAACATCCATCTTATATGTTTTTATTATATTGAGGCAGTTTTGGCGAAATAATTTTTTTTCCATTCAAAATTAGTACTGAAAGTACCTATAAACATATTTAAGGGCAGCAACATATGTGCGATGTGCGTTTATTACAATTGAACTTGTTTTATTTGATATTTGATTATATTATTGGAGTAAATGAACAAAAAGATGGCAGAGGAGAAAAATTTAAAGTCAAATCGTGGTCCATTGAGATCCTATTGTAAATGTTTCAAGAGTCTAGCAAATATTACAAGTGCGGTTGGGTTTTATTTAGATGTCCATAGTTAGTATCTCATATCGCAGTCAATGACTATCTACCAAGTCAGTACTTACAGGTGAAGTCTAGGTTAGATATGAATAGATGAATAATGACGTAACATCACGCCTGTAATCCCCTTAAGGGGTAGGCAGAGGATTGTAGTACACCCCCACATTTCACCAGTTACGTTGCCTTCAATTAATTTATACTTAATATAAAAAAGTCCACCGTAGCTATTTAAAGATTTGTGAAACTGTTGAAATGATTATAATACATTGATGCAATGCATTTTCTTTTATTTAACGTAAATAATGTGCTTAAAATTATTATTGTGTTTATTAATATATGAAATTATAAATGATTGCAGGAAACGACTCTACCTCCACATAGACTCTTATATTAAATATCTTTCGAATAATTGCGAACATACAATTTAATTATATTTACATACATGTTATTGATTTTAATCAATTCACAGCTATCAGCAAAAGATAATTAATTACACCTAATGCTTGTAAGTTCATAAAAAATGACATTGACGTCTGCTTCACGGGTTCTACTACCAGAATGGCTATTTTATAGTATTTATGTACGGAACGTGTATCATAGGCATACATGTGTGAACGTTCATTCTTACAGTAGTATTCGTGTGTAGCGACGTGAGGTGCGTTTATAATGCCGTCGCTTTTCGCGAAACGACCGAATGTAATGAGTGAAAGAGACGGACAGAGGCGCGGGGACGCGCCGTATGAAATGATAAAAGCAATAGTTGAACTGAACGAAAATTCAGTTCGAAAAGAAACTTGTGCGTGGTAATGTGTCTCGCGGTCCGTCAACAATGAACGTCGATATTACAATGTGACTGCGGTATTGAATGAGTGTGCGAATATAGATTTAATGTCTTAAACTATTGCGGATATATTATTATAATAACAAATAGGTGCTTGCGAAAAACTACCGCGAAAGGTGACGTGGACGCGGCGCGTCCAAGGATTAAAAGCTTATGGCGACGAAAATCAAACAGGAAAAAACTTTCTTTGTGATCAGAACATGTAGCTTAGGGTCGTAACTTTGAAACGTAACAGACAGTGACGATCTATTTTGTAATGCTCAACACGTGATCTTCGAAAATTCTCGAAAAACGTTGAGCATAATACTTGACAGTTTATCATTAAACTGGTGTTCATTAGTGCCGGATTAAGTGTTCTTAACTAAATTATGGTTGTTACGAAAGTCGATAACATGGCTTCATACTCCACTTTTACGGGAAAACCAAAAATTTTCTTTCCAAAGAAGGTAAGATGACAAGTTGCTCTATGTTTACATGCTTTGTTTATTATGTAAAGCTTTTCTTTGAGAGTCATTTATGGTTCTTTAGTGTCATAAATTTTAAATTATACAGAACATGGCATTTAAAATTAACGACTGAATAAAACTGAAGTTTTATAAATGAAATTATCTTTTATTGACTTTGATTGTTTGTGTAGGTGAATGTGAAGGCGAAAATTGGTTTTTATACGTGAATGTTTACCTCGCGGTGGTATTTTAAATAACCACGACTTTAAAACTTTTCCTACTTACGTCTTTAGTCTTTACGCTAATCGTTCATAAAATGTACATAATAAATATAGATAAATCCTTGTGAGTTAAAGACAATGAAAATATATTAACTAGTTCTTTGATCTACGTGAGAATAAGGATTGACAGGCGACGCACTAATAAGGCATTAGATACCGAAGATGGCGGAAAATAATGAACCAGTATTCTCGACTGCCACTGCCAAGCCGCCAACCGACTGCTTAGAGATCAATTAACGCAGGCCATATTGGAAGAGAGTATAAATTACTGCGAAGTCACATCTATAATACCATTCTTATGTATTTATTAAGTTTCTCAATTAATTTATTTAAAAATTCGAACGATATAAAAAATTTAATATTGTTTAATTTCTCAACTTTAAGATTTTCGTCAATAATAATGCAGCAAATTAAGTACCTACATTGAAATGAGAAAATTCATTTCAGTTTCATTGCTAATTAAATTGATAATTGCAATGATTATAATTTCTAACTAAGGAGCATATTATATTATATCAACGTGATTTAGTTCACAAAAGACGCGAATGCGGCTGAAATAAAAAAGTTTAGACAATAGTATAATGACAAAAGAAAAAAAAAACCTTAATAATTTTTATGTAATACTGCTTAATTATAATTACTTAAGTTTAATTTTTATAATAAAAAATTATATCCTTCGAGAGCCACACTAACGGAATTTTTCTATTTTTTACCTTCCTCATTTAATTTTATACCACAGTTTAGCTCTCTGGATATATGCCATATCCATGTATTTTCTTTATGTTTATACTTATTTTGTCCCTCAATGATCCTATGGCTTTTAATATTTGCCCGGTAGAGTTCAACTACCTTAAAACGAATTAAAGATAAACAGCCTTATATACTTTAAGGTATTTTGTAGTTTCCATTAAAACGAGATGACAAGAAAGTTATTGAGTTTTGAAATTGTCAAGAATATTTCTTGACAATTACACAAAACATTCAAGCCGTTCAAAATAGTTTCGAAATGGCTTAACAACTGATATGAAATAACAGCACTGATCCTCTGCTTCGGATTTATTTCGAAAACAAAGTCTTGAAACGAATAGAAAGATTTTGTTTCAATTCACGGCCATCACGGCCAACTCAGCGCCGATGTCAAGATATGCAAAATCAAATTTTGAGAGATCAATATTAGTCCTGGTAGAATGGAACTTTCAACTTCCGGCACAGCGACCAGGGCCATTAACCACTAAACCAACATACCAGTGAATGGAAATGTTTGATTTCAATTATCCAATAATTTGTAGATATTATTACATTTACATCAAATTTTTATAAAAAAATGTACCACGTCTCATGAGTATAAATATGATAAGAAATGCTATGTACATAATGCCCTTTGTATGTAAGATTTTGAACGGTACAAGAAGATAAAGGAACTGAATTGAATATCTGCGATAAACAATGCATATTATTAGGAAATGGTGTTTGAAGTTCCCCGAAGTCTTCAACGTGAAAACCTTCATTATTGGTGCACAAAAGAAGCTTCCTTGAAAACCGTCTGCATATTAGCACGTCTCCCGAGAAATTTAGGCGGCTCATCTGTAAATTTGATTCACAATATAAGCAAATATGGTGTTTAAAAATACGAGCCAAGTTACGTGTCTGTATAAAACTATTTGTAATTCTTTGAAACATTACGACACTAATGTAATCTGAAATATTCACGTTTCACTGAAATTCATACGTCGAATGACCTCTTCAGACAACATTGTCACTCCGTGTGTACTACATGATTCAGTTAAGAAATACATCGTTCCACTTAGTCCGACCTACTTCAGAAATATTCGCACCTCAACCTTGGCGGGATTCTGTGAAATGGCTGCTAGCCATTTGTAGGTTTCAGCTAAACAGAAGCGACATTGTGCGCTTGTAAATGTTTGTTTTGATGTAATCCCCATCCACCCACGATTGCAACGAACGTTTTGGTTGTTCACCGTAGCATGCGCAAATCGTATCTCGCGAACGTTTCGTTTTCACCGTTATCTTATTCACACGCACCAGTCGTGTTCACTCTCAAATATAATGTATGGTGAACAAGGTCCCCTGTGCAATATCGGTGACCTACAAATGCGTCGGGTCGCATTGAAAATGCAGATTGTATTGAAACGCGCCGCCTTAAAGGCGAGATTCAAGCATCACGCAATCAGGTTAAAGGGTACAATCGTTCCCACATCTGGTCGGTGCGAACGACAAATGAATTTAAACCTTGTTGTTGTAATGGAAAGGCGTCCATTTATTCTACATACGTTTCCCTTTGATATCACCGCGCGTTTGATAAGAAGCCACTGCGCATTCACTGAGCACATTACAATGTGCAGTTTCACTGTTTATACCAGAAATAATTTAGGTATATATAATGTTACTGTGCCCTAAACAAGTCAGGGTTCTTGATAGGGGTATTGCGGACGAGAGAACAAGTCACTAAACCCACCGCTGTGAAGGTTAAACTCACATCGCAAGCTTACACTATGACGTAGTATAATTGACATTACAAGGACCGATATTAAATATATAAGGTTGAGTGTTAAAAGAAAATAATGTAAATAAAATATTGAGATTGAAAGCGGTAAAAATTAATGTTCGCACTATTATGTGATCAGCATATACTATGCACAGTAAATAACACGGGACCACCAAATGCAGTGTCCCTTGCTCATCTACGGTCAAATAGGCCACCAACAAAGCAACAAATAACGAGTACGTTTATATATTCCTTATTAGTTTTAATTGTTCCTGATCCTTCATTATGTACGGGATGTAAGCGTGACAACTATAAAATGTGTATTTAAGATTATTAAGTTGTGGCTAGCACAAATTATTACGACAACATGAATTGATATTTCTCAATAAAAATATGGTTACTAATTTATTGATCTGTAATGTAAACATAAATATTGTATAGCATACACGATATTAATGACTAGTCGAACGAGTTAATGATTATAATAACAAACATCTTGTTTATTGCTCTTTATTAGTTAACACAATTATTAATTTACATATGCAATTTTACAAATTATAGGTAGATTAAATCTTCTCGGTTCGCTTAGTTTATTCCTATTAGGGCGTAATTCCTATTAGAAAATCATAACTAATAAATAAAGGAACAAGAAAACGCAGGCACAAAGTACCGGTTTACGAATTTTCAATGTATTTAAATAGACCATGCGTCTGTATTTCCCAATACGTGCAATAATACAATACGTACAACTTGGTATCATTCGAAACAAAAGTCAATTGGCAAATTATTGGCATGTCGCTACATCCTAGAGTACTAGACTAACATTTACTGTATCATATGAGCTTATAATCAAATTCAAGCCTATTTCAAAATAAAATGAAAATAAATAACGCAAAGAAACAAAACGCAATAGAAATTTCGTTATCTTTCCAGAGGCGAATATTTCCAGGCTCTCTGTAATATCTAAGTAATATATGAATCGATCGGTAAATCGGTGTCTGTAGCAAAGTGAACCTTTAAGTAATTGTGCATATTAACCAACTGTTATTTAGAATAAATCTAAAATTTATTTTACTGTCGCCACAATTTAAGCGCCACTGAGAGCTGTGAGGTTGAAATGAACTTACTTTAAAATTAAGGGGATGATAAAGGATCTTATCATTTAACTAAATGAATATTTTTTTTTAAGTAAACTAATTTGTTTCATAAATACTCATTTAAATTATATATTTTTTTACGCCTTGTTAATTTTCGTAAACGTAATTAGCTAAATACATAAAAGCTGCAACACTAACCAAATAAAACTACCGAGAAGTGCTTGTTAGTAACGTACTTTGAGTGCCTAAATACTTGAGAGTTCTTTTTTTAGTAATCTATTGAATCAATCATATTCTGTCATCACACGAAACATCAACAAGAGATTTCTTTAGAATCCATCTGCATATATCATTCACACAATAAACTCCATTAATGCCATCAAGATTGTAATGCGATAATCAATCTGCTCGGGCGCCACTCGCAGTCAATGGGTCAATTTAGATATATGATTGTCGTTAAAAAGTACTTCAACTAGGTCACGGACACGATAACTTTATGTGAATAAAAAGTCAATTACGTCATCATGCAAGGTGTTTCTATTTTGAAATCGTCATCGGTTCTAAACGAGGGTGCGACGAGTATAAAGTGCGTTTCGTTTTAAAACTATGTATTTTTCGACATTTATAAAAAATGAAATATATTTCCATAACAACGGCAACTGTACATTGTCGTGTTATATAATCTCGTTTTGTTTCTGATAAAATTAAAACAAAACGTTTCACTTGAAAATCTACGATACAAAGATTCTGTTCATAAATGTGTATGTACATATATTTATTCCCGAATAATCCTGTAAAATAATGCAATTCAAACATTTTTCCTTTGAATAAACGTTTTACAGAATATAACTTAATAGTTAAAGTACAAAAAAATAGTTATTTAATATGTTGTTAAAACTCTTTTCTCAAATTAAGCCAAATATACATACCAATCAATTTAAGCCGAATATATAAATATTAAAATGAATACCCAAAAATGAAACTTATTGTATTCGAAACTTTTTGCCCGCACATGGGTTGAATGTCCAGTGCATTCCTGGCGCGCCTTGAACAATAAGGTGATCGTCGGGACGAAAGAATGTTGTATGGAATGCCCTCGCGATCTTCCTGTATCGCGCGTTTTGTACCATACTTTTTGGCTAATTTTGTAACGAGTTTGAATAATTAAAAGCAGCAATTTCATTAATATCTCGATGAGGTTTCTATGAGTATATCAATGTCAACAACAATAACAAGTGTTCGTATAATATGAGACGTTGACATCTTTGTATCACCTAATAATTATGTTGGGACTAAGCGGGTGCTTTAGAAAAAATGAGAAGTGTTTATTTACGTCAAAATGTAATTATTTCGCGAAAAGGTTTTTTGTGCTTATGTTAAGATGGATGTCCGAACCCCTAAAACAACCCCGCCCCCTGCTTCACGTATAGATGTCCATGTATATAGCTCCCATAAACGTTCTGAAGCGATAGAATTTTGACTCGTGCCCAAAATTCCACATCGAGAAGCTATTCAGATTTTTTATACGCGCTGGGTGTTCGGCGCTCGACTGGAATATCCAGTACATACCAGACATGCCAACAACAATATAAGGAGATCGTTGAGACTAAAAAATGCAGTATGGAATTCTCTCATGTTCTTGCAGTGTTTTGTGTCATAATTTTTGCGACCTACGAAAATACCGAGGCCAATGTGTATATGTATATTATCCAAATGCGATATATATATATGTGTTGATTTTCCGCATAATTCCTTCATGCACTTCCTTCCGTATATTTATTTGGCATACAAATATTATATATTATATAGATTGATATTTCCAGGTGTTCAATTGCTTATTATACGCATGCTCTCACATAGTTATTTATTTTTTTATTCGCTTGCGTAGGTACATGAGTGCATTTAAGTTATCCCACGCATTTGTATAATATCCTTAACTTCGATTTATAATTGCGTGGGACAAATTGAACATTTACTGTGTCGTCATAAATGAGAAAATTTCTTAAAATAATAATTCGGTTATTGTTGATTTATAAAACACAAATGTAAAATAATTGACCAGTTTGCATTAATTGAAAGAGTTTTGTCTTATGAAAAAAAAAAACGTATCGTTAATATTGCTAATGAAACCGATTGCAGTCCAAAAATCATTTTGTTGTACATATTTTTATTCATTACTAGCTGTCCTGGCGAACTTTGTACAGCCTCACAATAAATAAATAGTTTAGTTACGCCAATCTGAACCGATTTTAATTATATTTGACGGGACGTCCATCATGTTATGTCTGACAGGTAAGCAGTTTATATGGAGAAATTAAATTGATGTAATTACTATTTTCCTCCGAATTTTTCCTTCTTTTCTCACATTTTAAACCTTCACTGGATCTCCACGAATATTTTAAAACCAAATTTTGCCCAATCGGTTCAGCCGTTCTCGAGTTTTAGCGAGATTAACGAACAACAATTGATTTTCATATATAAGATTATGGAGTTTTTATGTTTTACGGTAGAAATGTTATTTTGTGATGGATTTTCCTTATTGTATTGAGATTTAAAAATTTCCCTTATTTACACAGAATTTTCAAGTTAGTTTAAAGTCATCAACATTTCTTTTGATAACAGAAAAACTTGTCACTGCAAAGAAATATTACACTAATTAACGTTTATGGGCAACAGAAATAACGTAGTGCATTATAGAAACGTAATAGTACGTAGTATTAAGTGCAGTAGGCGACAGTGACCACTTACCATCGAGTGGCCCGTCTCCTGGTTGTTAAGTTAAATGTATTTAAAAAAAAAAATTGTGATCAGATCACATTCAGTATTGTATTCAGCAAGTGAACTTTCCTCGGAGGAAGCGGCGGTGGGCGCCAAAAATAGCGTTTCCGTCGAACGTCGAGCGGTCTAAGTAGGAAGTCCACTAACACTCGCCACTCGTCTCTTCCGGCCGCCTACTGTCGCGACGCTTATCGAGTTTTATAACGCACTTATGAGCTGCAATGCAATGTGCCCACGCACCGTCTCTTAAGCTGAATTAAATTGCCCGTACTTTGAAACGAAATTATTGACCGTCGGCGATTTAACTCGTGAACCCCCGACCGCCTCCGCCCGCGTACTAATGCGCGTCTGACTCTAATGACCGCTAAATGTGATCATATGATTGATACGCACACATCCCATTAAAATATCTGGGGTTTTCAATCGGTGTGAAAATAAAGCGCTTCCGGCTTGAAAATAAACAGATCATTCCTTTTAATTATAAAACAGAGCTGACATAATAAAAATGTACGCATTATATCATGTTATAATAATATTATTGATGCTCTGGCATAAAGATTTATCTATACGATAAACTCTACAATACTTAGCGAGCAATATAAATAAAACACTAGATACTAATGACTATCTAGAATCTAGAGCTATCATAAAATTAACGCATAATAACAAATATCATGATATGTTAAATTGAAATTGATCGTAAATGCAATGTTATATATAGCTATTATATGTAGTTCAATCTACAATTGATGGTTCGAATAATGGTTTGTTTGCTTAATTAATTATAAAGCGTTTGAACTGGGTCAAATAAGCATATAAGGCAGAAAGCACCGAGTGCCAAATATCTCTATCCTTGCAAACCTGACGTGCTTCGTCTACATTCATCACTCTCTTCATGCATACACGCCGGTTTCGGAGACTCTTGAC
>DWDX01001961.1:0-16548 GCA_018245675.1 Agara michaeli | reverse complement strand
TCAGTGATAATGTAGCATTCAAATGGTGAAAGAATTTTTGAAATCGGTCCAGTGGTTTTTGAGCCTATTCGTTACATTAACACCCACCCACACACACACACACAAATCTTTCCTCTTTATAATATTAGTATAGAAGTATAGATATCAGCAACGTAGATGCACAAACGATACATTCCAATTCCAATAAACGTGCAGAGTTACAATTACGCATTGAAGGTGCTACAATGTTTTTCAATGAGTTCAGTACCGTTCAGATTGAAATGGAACTAAAGGTCAGTGACCACGAGCTCTTCCAGCAGTTAGAATTACGAGAAGCCTTTGAAAGTGCATATTACACAACAATGGCTCAAGCTAAAAGTTTGCTATCCTCTAGTGAGATTGTTTCTAGCTCAAATAGTAATTTGCACTCCGTCAAACTGCCCACAATAGCGATGCCTACCTTTGATGGGTCATATGAGCACTGGCTGGAATATAGGGACACCTTTCTCTCTTTGGTTCATAACAACAAAGATATTACACCTGTTCAGAAGTTTCATTATTTAAAATCATCTTTAAAAAGTGTTGCGGCATTAGTAATAGATTCTTTAGAATTTTCTTCAAATAATTACACAGTGGCATGGGATTTAATTTGCAATAGGTACAATAACACCAGGTTGTTAATTCATAACCATGTTAAAGCCCTGTTTTCAATACAAAACCTTACTAAAGAATCTCCAACACATATTCGCAAACTAATCGACACACTTTTAAAGAATCTACGTGTCTTAAAATTACTTAATGAACCGGTTGAATCATAGGACACTCTAATTATTTATATGGTTGTGTCAAAATTAGATAGCACAACAGAACGTGAGTGGGAGCAATTTCGTGGCTCCATATTTGCAGATACTAAGGGCTGTTCCGGGGATACAATTACAAATATAAAAGTTGAACATTTGATTAGATTTTTACAAGACAGGGCAGACATGTTAGAAACGTTATTAGTGACTCATAGCAATAATAAAGGCTTGAAGCAAATGCCGATACAGAAGGTTCACTGCCATGCTTCACCAGTAACACATAATTCACAGATTCAATTTAATCAAATAAAACCACGCGCATGTTTGGTATGCAATAGTATTCATCCCATTTATACTTGCCAAACATTTCTCAATCTCAAATTAAGCGACAAACTCAAAATTATACAAGATAAAAAATTGTGTAAAAATTGTTTACGACCGGGGCATTCTTTGTTAAAGTGTAGATTTGGTTCATGTCGTATTTGTAACGAAAGGCATAACACGTTAATACATGAACACCAATCATGCGGTCCCGCTCCCGCTTCAACTGCGGGTGCTTTTGTCTCGCTCTCTGACGATAACAAATAGGTTTCTTATAGCGCAAGGAAAGAATCTGTTGACGGGAGCGTCGACAACTGTACGTTTACGCATGCCGCACACTTAGATAGTCAAAAACGAAGCGCAGGAGTATCTAGTGTGCGTCCCGTTTTATTGTCAACTGCGCTCGTCGAGTTAACCGGCAATAATAATTGTAAACATCAAGTCGCGCGCGCACTGCTCGATTGCGGAAGCGAAAGATGTTTTATTACAAAGCGATTATGCGATTTACTCAATATTCAAACTATACAGTCCACTGTACACGTCAAGGGTGTGGGAAACTCAATAACGCTCAGTAACGCAATCCTGTGATGTTGAGATTAAAGCGCGATACAACCCGTTTTCAATGCGTTTGCAATGTCTGGTGTTAGACAATATTACATCATCATTGCCTCCTATTACAATTCAAAGCGATACTTTGCATGTACCTAACAATATTCAATTAGCGGATGACAATTATTGGGAAAGTCGCCAAATTGCTATTTTAATTGGTGCAGACAAATTTTGGGGTTTATTAAGCGAAGGAAGAATGCGGTTAAAAAATGGACCCTTTTTTCAAAATTCAAAATTAGGATGGATTATTTCAGGACCTATATATTCAAATACTTTAAAAAGCGACAATTTCGTTCATTGCAATTTTTCTCAGTCCATTGATGCACAGTTAAGGTTGTTTTGGGAACTTGAGGAGCTGTCAAAGGCTAATTTACTTAGTGATGATGAGATCGCGTGTGAAAAACATTTTATTGAAAATACGAAGCGTGATCCTAATGGCAGATTCTGTGTTCAAATTCCATTTAAACAATCACCTAATTTGTTGGGCGATTCGTACTTCACAGCTGAACGACGTTTTTAGCACTTGAAAAACGGTTACAGTAAACGCCTGTTTATAAAAAGATGTATTCAGAATTCATTAATGAATACATATCTTTAGGTCACATGAGTCGAGTTAATACTTATCGAAAACCGTACTAGTTTATGCCACATCATGGCGTTTTCCGTGAACACAGCAGCACAACTAAACTAAGAGTTGTGTTCAATGCTAGTCAAAAATCAAGTATTGGGGTGTCACTTAATGATTTGCAGTTGATTGGGCCGCCTATACAAGGTGATTTAATAGCAATTTTGTTGAGATTCCGGCAACATAAGTTTGTCGCGTGTGCGGACATCGAGAAGGCCTATAGGCAGTGCTTAGTCGCTGAGCATCAGCGCGACCTTCAAATGATTTTGTGGCGGGACAGCCCGTGTGATTCTTTAAATTATTACAGATTAAATACTGTCACGTACGGTACCGCCTCTGCTCCATTTCTAACCGTGAGATGTTTAAAACAGCTGGCAGCAGAGTGCGATGATCCGGATGTAAAACAAATCATAACCGAAGACTTTTATGTTGATGACATGATTACCGAGTCTGATTCCATGAAACATCTTTTAGATATTTGCGATAAAACACAAAAGATATTAAATTCAGGCTGCTTTCCTCTTCGAAAATGGGTATTTAATTTTGAAACTCGAAATATTAATTCGACTAATACACGAAATATTACAAAGGATCTTTCGTTAGGTGAAAATGTTAACTGTCGCACATTAGGTTTAGGGTGGAATAATTCCACTGACGAGTTATTTTATCATACGGCATTTAAAAATAATACGACACAAATTACAAAGCGTTTCATTCTGTCCAGTGTTTCTCAAATATTTGATCCACTCGGTTTACTTAGTCCTACAATAATGTTAGGCAAAATTTTATTGCAAAAGCTGTGGTTATTAAAACTCGACTGGGATGAGCCGGTACCAAACGACGTAGCAAGCGCTTGGAAACAGCTCGAGTCATCTCTTTCGGTGCTTGATTGCATACGCGTACCGCGGTATGTCACGGGCGCGTGCCCTGCTCATATAGAATTGCATATATTTTGCGACGCATCGCAGCTTGGTTACGGCGCGTGCGCATTTTTTCGCGTGTTTAACGATAACGATTCAATAGACGTACGTTTGTTATGTTCAAAGGGAAAGGTTGCTCCTATTAAACCAACTAGCATTCCAAGGTTGGAGTTATGCGGAGCCCTGTTAGGCGCTAAATTATTTACAAAAATAGTGGAATCTTTGCGTTGTACTTTTCGAAATATAGTTTTCTGGACGGACTCCACTATCGTCTTAGGGTGGTTACGCATGTCACCGAGCTTACTCAAACCATTTGTTCAAAATAGAATAGTGGAAATACGCGAGTTGACAAAGGAACATCCATGGCGTCATGTCAGAGGCAAAGACAATCCAGCAGACCTAGTGTCACGGGGTTTAGATTTAAATTCACTTAGCAAGTCTAGCCTTTGGTGGGACGGCCCTGGGTTTCTTCGAAATTCTCATTTAATTTATAAAAATATTGATGACGATTTTTCAATAAACGATTTACCTGAAATTAAACATTCACAAACTTCAAACTTAACACATTCACTCGTTACGTCAACTCATAAAAAATCATTTAAATTTCCTTTCGATAGATTTTCTCAACTCGATCGCATGATTCGTGGCCTAGCTCGCTTAAAACGCGTTATTTACAATAAAACTCATAAGCATGACTCACGCGGCGGGCCACTGAGTGTTATGGAATTGAAGGAATCACTTAATACATTAACTCATTACGCACAACTAGAATCTTTTCCTGATGTTTACAAAGGTTTAAATAATAATCAAGTCTTGCCAAATAAACATAATCTGTCCAACCTTAATTTATTCATCGATGATAATCAAATTATACGAGTCGGCGGTCGCCTCTCTAATTCTGAATTCAAGTACAATAAAAAACATCCGATATTAATTTCATCAAAACATCATTTTACTATATTACTCTTTCGACAAGAACACAAAAAATTGCTGCACGCAGCACCACAATTATTATTATACGCATTGAGAGATCGGTGGTGGCCAGTAGGGGGTCGAAATCTAGCGAAGAAAATTGTCCATGTTTGTATTTTGTGCGCTTGGTTACGGGCTAAAACGCCGGCTCCCATCATGGCCAATTTACCTGCAGAACGGTTGAATCCAGGCTATCCGTTTATGCATTCCGGTGTGGACTATGCCGGTCCAGTGCTCATACTGAATAGAAAAGGTAGAGGAGCGAAAACTGTTAAGGCCTATATCTGTTTATTTGTATGTTTCACTACGAAAGCGGTACATTTGGAGCTAGTAAGTGACCTCACTACTGACGCGTATTTTCTAGCATTAAAAAGGTTCATTTCTCGGCGTTCAAAGCCGTCTGAAATTTATTCTGACAATGGCAAGTGTTTTGTAGGTTTAATGAACGAATTTTCTAAATTTCTGTCTTCTCACTCCCAACATATCATAGACTACGCAAGTAGTCAAGGCATTAAATTTCAATTTATACCGCCTTATGCGCCTCACTTTGGTGGACTGTGGGAAGCTGGGATTAAGAGTTGTAAATTTCACCTCCGGCGTGTAGTTGGTAATGCGCATTTAACTTTCGAAGAATTTAGTACAGTATTGGCACAAGTGGAAGCCGTTCTGAACTCCAGACCTTTGACCCCTCTTTCCTCCGACCCTCAAGACCTATTACCGCTCAGTCCCGCACATTTTCTGGTTGGCCGTCCACTCACAGCACCAGTTGCCGCTGACCTTGGGAACAAGCCCCTGAATAGTCTAACACGGTACCAGCGAGTGGAACAAATTCGACAACACTTCTGGAGTCGCTGGTCGAAGGAGTACGTGTCAGAGCTGCAGACACGGACGAAATGGAAAAATAACAAGTCTGATCTCACAATGGGGTCACTAGTGCTTATCAAAGACCCAACTACACCGCCATTGCGATGGAGCCTCGGGCGAGTCGTATCTATTCTTCCTGGACCTGACGGCATCACAAGGGTCGCAGACGTCCGGACCGCAACAGGCGTCGTGAGGAGGGCGTTTCCAAAAATATGTCCTCTTCCCGTTCATTATCCAGAGCAGCAAGATCGTTGAAAGCTTCAGCTTCCAAGGCCGGGGGCATGTTTACGCGCATCACTACGGTCGCCGAGCGGGCGCCATTTTTGTCTTCGTCTATTATCTATGATCCGACTGACAGCGCGTCACTCATCGTCCATCTATTTAAAATACGCAACTGTAAAACTTCAATATGAACAATAAACGCTATTCGCAACAATAATAAAAATTCAATAATGAGCATCCCAACAAAATGACAAACTTATTGTCTCAAAAACTAAAATATAAATCAAATAAAAAAAAATTGCCATAAATGTCCAGTCATATTTTACATTCTATTGGAACTGATCATTTGAAATATGTTTTGGGTGCAGAATTTATATTGAAAGATTTGGGACCTATATGAAAATATTTAGGCATGAAAATAAATGTACATGGAAATAAAAATTTAATAACTGTAGATCAACAACAGTATATTGAACAGTTAGCTTCTAGATTAAATATGTCAGATTTTAAAACATAGGGGAGGTAGGGGAGGGACGGGTAGTCGGGAGACATGGGCACCCCCCTTTTATTCTGATCTGGTCACAGATATTCCTTTTCTTTCAATTTGGTAGTTTACTTTACCGACTGGCAGCACTGTTGATCCATAGATTATATGTCATTTCTGTCGGTTGTCAAACACAAAAACGGTTGAAGGTTATGCGCTTGTAAAAGCGAATATTTTGTTGTAGTTTCGGATCGTAATAAAGAGAAAACTTATGAAAGGTATGACTATTTTTCATTATATATCCATTTTATATTTACTAACTTATAAATTAAATTGAAATTCACGCTTTAATGAGTATATAAAAAAATGCCGGTAACTTATGTTGAAAATGTATACAGAGGGAGCAATGGGCATTCTGATATGAGGGAGGTTTGGGCATGCCCAATGCTCCCTTCAACATATTGGGTACAGTAGGATTTTTTAAAATTCTAATTACCTGCTTTAATTAAACTATTTAAATCATTTTCATTTACAGGAAGACGCCGTTTCAATTCAAAGAGAAAGGTTTGCGAGGGAAAATTCCCAAAGATATGATATTACGAGCCATAGAAGAGCTATCAAAAGGAGCAAAAATAAAAACAACAGCTGATAAATTTCAAATCCCTAGATCAAGTTTGCAAAGGTACCTTAAACAAGACTCCGTAAAGGATTCTTCGCGCAGATTTATAACCTCACAAATTTTCACCGACGAAGAACAAAAATTGTCTAATCACATGACAGTTTGTTTTAAAAATAATTATGGATTGTCAAAGATACAATCATGTTACAGCCTTAGCCTATTAGAAGATCGCTGATGCCGCGCATCGATCTGCACCGCCAGTACGCGCGTGCCCAAGATTACTTGTTATTGCGAACTTTCCATATTAATATAATTTCAACATTTTAGCATTCAATATCAGATACCAGAATTGTACTGTATTGTCTCTTTATAATTATTTAAATTGTAATTTCAAATTAATTAATTAATTAGATAGTATTAGAAAACTTTTGGTTTTTTATTAAGTCCTACGGCTGTCGTTAACGTAATTATCACGTAAATTGGCCTACGACTATGCTGTAGCCATTAAGAAAACTAATGTTCCTGATAACTGGGTGAATAAAAATATCGCATCTATGGACTGGATAAGAGGATTTCTAAACAGGCAATCCCACTTATCAATACGGACAGCAGAAGGTACATCGTTGTCACGTGCAACAAGTTTCAACAAAACAAATGTGGATAATTTTTTCGAAAATTCAAAAACCGTCTATCAGCGACATCAGTTTGGTCCCGAAGATATATATATATATATATATATAATATAGATGAAACAGGATTGACGACCGTTCAGCGTACACAAAGAGTGATTGCTTCGAAAGGCTCGAAACAAGTTGGACAAGCAACATCTGCAGAGAGAGGTTCACTTGTCACAGTGTGCTGTGGAGTCAATGCTATTGGTGATTCAATAGCTCCTTACTTCATAATCCCAAGAGTAAACAACAACGTATTTATGTGAACAAGGATTTTCGGGTTTGTTGGTAATTACAAACAAGGCGAGGAATCTTTTGAAAATATTATTATTTCTTTTTATCTAAGTTCCTATTGAGTTTTTGATGAAAGATTCAGTTTGATTATCATAGTTTATTTTTATTATACCTACATAAGGGTCCCTGCTAACAAGAATGATATAAAAGTGGTCCCTGACCAAGAAAAGGTTGGGAACCCCTGGTTTAGGGGGAGAGCTTGGGCTGACCGAGGATTTATCATGTCCGACGGAATTTTATATAGATATGGACCCGAAGCAGAAGATGAGGAGACTGCTTGCTATGTAGTACCTACTCATGAGCGTAACAAAATCCTAGAGGATTATCATGACGCACCGACGGCGGGACATTTCGGAGTGGAGCGTACCCTTCGACGTCTGAGTTCCAAATTCTACTGGCTAGGAATGAGACAGCATGTGTCAGAATACGTTAGGAAATGTGTTCCCTGTCAGAGATACAAAGTAGACACAAGGAAACCGGCTGGCTAATTGCAGACTCCCGCGACGGCGCGTCGTTTCAAAGTCGTAGCCGTTGATCTCTTCGGTCCATTACCGGAAACAGCTGACGGACACAGATGGATCCTGATCGCCGAAGACGTATGCAGCATATATGTATTCATCATGCTAATATAGAGCTTCTAACTACAGCATTGAAAACGACGAAACTAATAAATGAGAGCACGCCTGTAGCACTCGTGAAGACAATTTGCTGTGAAGGAAAATTGAGAGAAGAATGTTTGCTCAGAAAATGTAAGGATTGTCAGAAAAAGAAAGTACAGCTCAAGGAATTTATAAATAATGACTCTGTTGGATATTTTCGATGGGTTACTAAGAAATATCTAGTTTCTATAAAAGGAAGTGAAAAAATGTGCCCAAAAACAATAAAATGAAAAATTTGAAGTTCAAAAAAAGATTTAATCACCATTTTGCACTCTAGGCTACTAGGTTTTATGAAACATTTCAATAATATTTATCATCAATATCAAGCCATAAATAGTGTCCAAGAGACAGATTGATGAGGAAACTGCCCTGTTACACATTGATTTAGCAGAAAATTATATTTGTAAATATGCAGAAGAGGTTCAAGCTGTACATTTTGGAGCATCGAAATCACAAATATCTTTTCACACTACAGTTCTTTACCATTTTGGCGAATTCGATTCTACTGTAGCGTGCCATGTGACACATCACTATTTTTATGTGACAGCACTAGTGACAGATAATACAATTGCGTAAAAAAAGACCTAAAACGTAGTATCATTTATGCACACTGTTCCTACCGTTCTGTCAACGGTCTACGTTTCTGTCGTCTTCAGTACTAATAAATTATATACCAAAGGCAGAGGTTTCGTGACCGCGCGGAAGAAAGTGGGGCGGCTCCTAATGCCCCAAATTGGTGACCCCGACGTGATTCCTGACGGATGTGGTAAAAACTTTCCTACCGATCTGGTTAGAAGCACGAGTTAATGCAGCCAACACTTTGAAATCATAGAAAGGAATTGCACGCTCCTGCAGAACCTAGGAAATAGAGCAAGGAGCTTGGAAGTTTATGAGCACTCATCCAAGCATCCATTGCATCTCTGGTCGGAGTCTTGCCCAGCAACAGGCTTCTCAGTGCGCCGGGACTCCCGTAGATCTAGCCCAAGGTTCTTATACAGGATCACAGCAAACTAAATAATTAATTTAAAAGAGACTAAACAATTAATTTAAAAGATATGTTTATTCTATAAATTCTGTTACAAGACTGACGGAAAGCGGAATGTGTCTATTGTTCATGGTGAATCACGGTGATGTGCCGTGTAAACTCTGTGCATGATTTTTTTTCTGTTTTGTACACCTTATAATTGTGAGTTTCAGATTTTTGTTTTTGCTTTTGCATAGGTTGATGACCGCTTTAGCTGAAAATGCTGCTCTTGAAGAGAAGCTCAGGAATTCTTCCTGTAGTGTATAGGCTGAGGTTGAAATGGTATCTTTACAGCTTCTCCCGTTCTGACTCGATAAACCTGTCGTATGGTTTGCCCAAGTTGAGACTCTATTTGAAATTTCTGGTATTGTGGCTGATACAACTAGGTATAATTATGTCCTTGGAAAAATAGATCACAGACTATCAGGTGAAATCGAGGACATAATCACCCGCCCTATAGAAAATGGAAAAAATATGAAACTATAAAAACTGCACTCATAGATAGATACTCCATGTCTGCTGAAAAAAGGGTCAGTCAGCTCCTTAGTAACGAGGAGCTGGGTGACAGACTTCCATCAGTTGCTTCGGCATTTAAAATCATTGGCTGGAGATTCACCTCTGGACCAAAACATCTTACGTCAGCTTTACAGGACTTACAGGTACTATTGATATTCCAAGCGGATGATTTAACTTTGGAAAAGTTAACCGTGCTAGCGGATAAAGTAGTTAACTTTACCGGCAGGGCTAGCTCCGTTTACTCCACTTCTGTACCTCCTCAACAAGATACTACATCTGAGTTGGCTCTGAAGATAGCAGAACTTCGCCATTTTCTATGAGCTGCCATATTGTTGAAAACTTTCTTTGTGTCAGATGTATGTTGAAGTAATGAACGTGTTGTATTCGATAAGAAATCTTGTTTATCTCATTAAACCCAATACAGCCGTAGAGATTCGTTCACTACTTGGACTTTTATACAGTTCATCCGTTTTCAACAATAATGACGCCGATTCAAATTATCTGCTTGCGACTGATGGAACCGGCCACGAAATATTTAGATGCGTAATGTCTAAATACCGATTCAATACATTACTAAATTGTTTGAGACTGGATAATATTCATGATCGACAAGAGCGCTTAAAAACCGATCATCTTGCTCCTGTTTCTTCTTTTTTCTACCAATTTATTGAAAATTGTCGAAATAATTTTACCCTTGGGCCGTGTACATGCATTGACGAAATGTTACTGGCTTATAAAGGACATTGCAAGTCTATTGTCTATGTTGTAAGGATATTCGTATCCGTGTACCGCTAGGTTGGCAATAAAGGACTGTCACGGCGACTGACGTTTTATTATGATACAACAGTCTACATGCCAAAAAAGCCGGCGAAATACGGGATCAAGATCATGATATTAAGTGACGCCTAAAAATATTATGTCTATAATGCATATATTTATTTTGGACAAGTATCTGATGGAATTGGGCCGACAGATGCAGAAAAAAACTAGCCGTGCCAACACGGTCAGTTCTGAGACTTGTGAAACCGATTGAAAATTCCAATCGTAATATCACTGCTGATAATTGGTTCAGCTCAAAACCTTTGGTAGACCTTCTGTTACAACGAGGCCTGACATATTTGGGAACTTTAAAAAAAATGAGCGAGAAATACCACAAGACTTCTAGCCAAACAAAAATAGGAGTGGTCGAAAGTTCATTTTATCGTTTTACAAAAGATACAACATTACTGTCTTTTGTACCTAAAAAAGATAAAGCGGTGATCCTCATTTCAACGTGCCATCATAACGCCAACACCGATGAAGATACTGGAAAACCAACAATGATAGTTGATTATAACCAAACCAAAGCCGGCGTGGATGAGGTTGATAAAAAATGCGCGATATATTCTTGCGGAAGGAAAACGCGAGTTATCTTTTATCGAATACTTGATATAGCTAGGATTAACACCTATGTACTCTAGAATTGATAAATTGATTGGGGTAAAGGGAAGATAGTTTACTTTGATAATTTTTTCTCGTCTGTTGCTTTGCTTGAGAAACTGAAAACTGAGAACACCTACGCCTGTGGAACTATCCGAAGTAATAGAAAAGGACTAGACGGAAATATGATCGCTGATTCTCAAATGAAAAGGGGCGACAGTTATCATCGATTTTCAAATTTAATTGGATATTGGAAATGGAAGGATAACAAAGTGGTTCATTTAGTATCAAATTTTCATGGTAATGAATCGGCAACTGTGTTACGTAAAGAAAAAAATGGATCCAAGTCTGCCATTACATGTCCTGTGGCTGTCAAAGATTATAATAGCTATATGGGCGGCGTAGATACAGCTGATCGTTTGAGAGCCCTTTACTGTATAGATCGCAAATCTCCGAAATGGTGGCACAGGTTGTTTTGGGGTCTTCTGGACATCGCATTTGTCAATTCATATGTCATTCATGGACTCATAATGAAACAAACCACTGTAAAAGATTTTCGACGCTCTGTTACTCAAGGCTTGATGACAATGAAAGATGTTAGTCAGAAAAGAAAGACTTCTACTGATAATACTGCGAAAGCTGGCCCTTCCAAAAGACGCAAATCTGAGTACTCTACTATAAAAGACGTTCGCTTGGGTAATAGAGGCATCCATTGGCCTACTTTCGTAGAAAATAGGGGAAGGTGTGAGGTTTGTAGTTTGGAAAAGACTCAGTCGAAACCTCATAGTAGATGTTCTCATTGCAACGTGTTTTTGTGTGTAAATGAAAAGAAAAATTGTTTTGCTGAATACCACGAGGTCAATTTGTAATTAAAAACCTATTTATTTAATTATAACTAAGTAAATATTGGATCTCATTATTTTTGTAGTTTCTATCATAGTTCCTAACATTGTAATAACACAAAGTTCCTGACGATACTTTTAAGTCTAGGTCTTGGAAATAATACTTCTAGGTACAATAAAAATCTTAAAATAATCTGAGCGTTTCCTTTTACCTACCTTATTATGATAATAAAGTTGAAAAGCGGAAATTCGTCAAAAATCACTACCCCGGGTGGAAAGGGTTAAAATAATTCAATATAAAGTGGATAGTTCGCTCGTTTTAAAACTGTTCCTAGTTCCTACTGCAAAGAGCTCGGAACGAATCACGACCTAACGAACTAAGTGAACGAACTAGTTCGTTTAGGAGCTGCGAACTAAATTGTTCGATCTCAGGTGCGAACTGTTATGCCCAAGGCTATTTGACACCAACAATATAGCGTAGCGTCCCTCCGCCATTTTCTTTTCTTCTTCGCAATTACAATTGTAAAGTTTCAATAAACAATTAAGATACCGAAAAAATAAGGGTATTTTCATTGTGCCCATGTGGGGCACGAACACCACTAACTCCATCTAGGTGTGTATCATTTAGTCCAACTCTTATAAATAGTACTTCCGAGCAGCTACTTGAAGTAAATAATTTGGGTCTACCAGAAGAGAACCAAATTTTGAATAATTTGGGTTTACCAGAACCAGAAGAGAACCAAATTACGAACAAGCAAAAGCGTAAATGATACAATCTAACCATGAGGCAAAATGCTCAGACTTCATAATAGTGGTCAGCAATATACTACTGTATCCAAGTTAAAAAAGGTCATGCCAAAGAAGCAGATGGGACCGCCATGTGGAGTAAAATGTAGCGAAGTATTCAAACAGGAAGACAGAGAAATTATTTTCGACAATTATTGGAAAATGGCAAATTTATCTAGGCAACGGGATTATATTTCAAAATGTATTTATGTCATTAACCGAAATATCAATATAAAGTTCATAACAACAATAGAGGACCCAAACTTATATTTTGAAACCTTGAAAACGCCATTATTCACTTATGTTTTTCATTAATAAATGATTGAAAATCAAACACTACTTTTGTCATTAATTTTTTTTTTAGTAGTTCAATTTAAATATAATGTTTGATTTGGCAGCTGCTTGTGTCGTAGCATACCTTGCACACAACCAACACAACACATATGAGCATGTTAAACACAACTATTCACCTCCAAAAACAAAGAAAAACCTGTATCGAGAACCAAGTCGATGAACATGGATTTGAGGCACAACACAATATCATCATATTCAATTGTGAATGCAAGAAGTCTGACAAAAATGAAGATACTTTCTCAATATAGAGTGACTATTACAAACTGGCTATTGAAATTACATGAGTAAAACTCCGAAAATGTATTTTTTGATGAATTTTAGTTTATTTTAGAGCTTCTGTTGAAAGATTGAACAAAAAGTCATTGCAAATTTGGTAAGACTATAAAATACACTTTCGAAAATTGCTTAAAATACATTTAGAAATATTCAACAATGGTGGGAACATTCTGGTGTACAACACAAACGATGACAAAAGAGCCAAGAACCAGAATAATCACTTAGTGGGCAAAATAACATAATTTGAATCCAGACACCCAGAGTACCAAATTAAAATTCAAAACTAGGCTATCACTGAGATCGCTTAAAATGTCTATTTGTAATACTGAAATGATTTTGGTTCAACTTATTTATTTTACTGCTGAACCTGAAAATCCTAGCATATAAATAAAATTCTAATTGATACAAAGTTCTGTGGCACACATCGTTCTTACGATGTTTACCGCCGTTTTCAACGATAATCCGTGGCCTAAAAAGGAAATGTATAGGTATAAACTGTTTGAATTACCTGTACAAGAGCCACTTTTTCTATAGCTTTGGCCATTATATTTCGTAGCTTACCCCAAGGCGAATGAGAACTTTGAGAAATATGGTACAAGTTGTTGACGAGTCAAACTGTAGAAGATAAGAACGTGCGCCACGAAAGAAACTCCTTCAATAATGTCTCTAAAACCGACCTGTTGTCTAGATCAGAAGAGTAGAAAAAAAAGTTGAAAATGTGAAGTTCAATTGATATTATCTACAGTGTATCACTTTACTCTTTGGATATTATTGACAAGATTCCATAGACAACTCTTTCCATGTTATTGAAACTGGTTCAAAATATTATAAACCATTTGAGGCAACAACTAAGACAATTAATTGACATAATATACCATAGAATACTTCATAATTTCACTAAGCATAACCAGACAAAAATCTTTAGAATTTTTATAAATTAATGTAATAACTTTATAATTGTTGATCAAAATCATGCCTTCTGCATAAACGTATACCAATTTGACTTTGACATGTATTGTAATGACAATGTGATGTAAATAAATAACCTAAAACGTACTGCAACTTACGTTAATAGAAGTAAGATTAAAATTTTAAAAAATATGGATGAGAATACGCCTACGGTTAGTTTAGTGTCATGTATGCATTTTGTGCGACGCGGTGTTGCTAAGGCGGTTCCTGAAAAGGTTAGTATATTAACACAATTACAAATCACAACCACACTGGACACTCGGCCCGCAACATTTTATTATTATCAACATCATATTGCAATGGTAGGATATGATAGTCAACAACTAACATTGTGGAAATAATTTGCACAAGTTATATGTAAAAAAACTGAAAACTGAAAACTTACTTAACTTAAACTTCATTGGAATAAATTTTGAAATATACGCATAATGTTTTTGATTGTTATAATATGGAGTAGCGGCCGGTCACTACGGTACCATCACGTCATGTCCCTAGCGGGGTAGGCAGAAAAAGTCGAGGGCCAAACATGTCTATTGTCACAGACCTGACGTGTTTCATACATGCACGTCGGCTTTGGAGAATCCTGACTCCTGTCAGCCAGTGTCTGTTAATATTTACTAAAATTATTTTTCAGATTGAACTGACGGAAAAAGAGTTAGAGAAAATAATTAAACAGACTGCCGAGGATTTACGGTTAGTGTTGCATTACATTATCATTCATGTTTCTTTGATTTTGGGAAACATACAATTCTCGGAAATTCGGGAATTTGGAATTTGATTTTGAACTGAATTTGGGAAACATACAATTTAATATTTCTGATACATATAATAAAATCAATGAATTTTCCTTGAATACTATCATATTGATCAAAGAAAATATTTTTTTGCACGGTTTGAAGTAGACAGAAGCTTCGACTATGACAGCAAGAATGTTTAACATTAAGAGTAAAATACACTAAAGTATACAAAAACCATTGTTTAAACAAAACAAGATACTTTATCGTTCTCGTTACTGGTGTATGTATAAGGGTGCGTTTGTTTATTTAACCCATTCACTTAACATGTTGACTATATCACTGCATTTTGTTCAGACTTACAGAGCAAGGCGATGACGAGAGTGATGAGGATGGAGAAACCGCCGCCAGCACAGCGCCGGATCCTCCGGCTGATCCGAATGATGAGTTCAATTTTGAAAAATACGATGAGGAAGACACGAGTAAGTTGATGATCATTTGTTTTTTAAATCCAACTTAGTACATGCTAGTATTGCCAACTTTGAAGAAGATTACTTTTCCCCTCTTGATGTATATTATTTAAAATTGGACTTGTTTGTTATTATACACATTATACGATAATGTAATATTGATAAATAAATAAAATATTTTCTAAGGGATACCCCATAGAAAATAACATAATTATTCGCAACATGGGCGTTGTTAACATTTCAAATGTGTTACTTTGTGCTCCAACACTGATTATATTATTATTTAACTATCTTACCTGTCTTTGTTGTCTGTGTCAAAGTGGGTTATGTGACAGTATTGATCATTTTGCAGGTAATCCAATAGGAATCGGCACAGTGGCAACATTGACGAATTTAGGGGACTTGAGCGACAATGTGCAAATCAGGGTGAGTGGACTTTGAAAGTGGAATTACCAAATTAGGTCACCACAGTGCAAAGAGAATTTAATGTGTTTTCTAAAGTCTTCCGTCTTATGATCCGTAATGTATATACAGTCTTGGGGAGAAATTATAACATACACTTATTAGAAATTATAGCAACACCAAAATGATTATGACAAAGTTATTTTGGATATTTTGAAAGTAGAAAACATGAATGTACAACAAGAAAAAAGAACACAAAGAGGGGACTCAAGTAGCTAGTAGTTGAAAATGATTGCAACCCTTTCTGTGTTCCCGTGGTGATGGGAGGTTGATGATAATCCTTTAAAAATCCCCTAAACAATATATAACATGTGCAATATTGCCTTCATTTTCATTCATTGCATTAAAAAAAGCTGTAACTTCTTTAGTGTGTATATTAAATGAGACAGTATTTGAACTTAATATTTAAATTATATCTGTATTATTCTGCAGACGGATGGGCCGGACAGCGACGAGGAGGACGACATAATCAAGCCAAACGATAACTTGCTGCTCGTGGGGCACGTGGAAAGCGACGCCAGCGTGCTGGAGGTTTATAGTAAGAAATATTTTTTTTTCATCAACCACCGATAAAGGGTGAGGGATGAAACTAGAAAAGATTAACTTTGATTAAAGCGTTGCCCTGAACTACATTGGACAAAACTTAATTGATTGCCA
>DWDX01001960.1:0-16549 GCA_018245675.1 Agara michaeli | reverse complement strand
AGACCCCCACCCGTCCCCTTTGTCATCAAAAATAAGCAAAAAAAAGACCCCCCCCCCCCCCGCCCCCTTCGATGCTTACGTAATACTTGAACGGTCCAGTAATGTAAAATAATGAATTACTTGATGAGATATACGGTACATATGTTAATTTTAATAACACTTACACTATTTCTCTTAATTAATTGGAGCCTCTTCCACTTGAACACTGCATTGGCACAGGCCATTGTCTCTATCACATATGTAACATTCATAAAACTCATGAAGGCGAGGAAGACCAGGGATATTGTGCTGAGACCCCATCCTGCTCGGGCGAACGCTGCCGGTAAAGTTAGGGCTCCGGTCCCAACTATCAAGTTGAAGACATACACCAAGCCCACCTGGTGACACGATGAAGTATTAGTTTAATAATAATATCTTCGGAAAACACACACAGCAGCCCAACAGCTGATAAACAAAATATGAGTACATACATTTTCAAATAACTTATTTTACATTAATATACACAATAATTTGTTCACGTGTCTCGAAAAATTATTCATACCAGATGGAAATCGAATCTACAACCTCCACTCAGCAATCCGAGTCACTTACCACTTGCTCAACAGGTCAATTAATATTCTACACTTTTCCATATAAACTTACGTACCGAGCAAATTAAAACCACTCCAACACACAATGATAGATATAGATTAAAATATCAAAATTTTCAAAAACTATTCAGAAAACAATTACCAATCAAGTGTATCTAACATATGACACATTGAACTGGAAGTTTTTTAAATATCTATAATTCAATAAAGCATAATATTATTATTACTACTCACCCATACAGAATATTGATCCCCTACTTCGATTTGAGGCATCCTTAAACGTCTTACACTCCAAATCCTACGCATTTCCTTGTTTTAATGCAAGACATTGCTGTCTAATAGAAATAGTTATGAGCGCTAATATATAGTATATCAGACACTAGTCTACATTAGTGATAATAGAATCAAGTTGTTACCACGTCTCAATTTGTCTGATATTTACTGATATAAATATGAATTATTAAGTAATAAGTATGATTTGATTGACATTCAACGATGTTCCACTAAAAGGGAAAGAAAGTAGCTTATCTATCTTAAGCATGCTTTCTCACTTTTTATTGTATATTAGAAAGAGGTATCCGATTATTAGGTTTATAATACTCAAGTGGATCGCGGTTTTGATGTACAAAATAGAACGTCAGTGCCATGTGTCGACATTATTTGTTATCGTATTTTTTTTTAATGAGGCAAAATAAATAAACCACTCATCCAAGTATTACCTAATAATTTGCTTTCAAGCATAATGCATATGTACCCATTTGAGCTCATTTGAGCCCATTGAAGCTTTTATTATAGCTCAGTGTTCTAGTATTTTTTACTTTTACAGCTTTCGTTTTAAATAGCATGTTTTGTATGTATTTACGTTGTTATAAATTTAATGCTATATTAAACAAATATTAAGTTGTGACTGTGAAATTGAAATATAATATTTGTTCTATGTAAGGAAAGTTTAATTTCAGCAATTCATCTGAAAAATAATTTATTCGAACATTCCTTCTTTTGTTTACCAACATAGAAAATAAGTTCTGTAGATAAACTGAACATTATGAAACCATATTCTAAATATGAAAAATTGAACATAGTCTCGTTTTATATAATAACGCACTGTATTAGTATTTTTTAAATAAAACAGTGAAAATAATTTTTGTTTAAACGGTACGTACTTTGTAATTTTTTAAGGATAAGTATGTTGTATTCTATCATGAATTTCCTTTTCAGATTTAAAATATAGGTAATATATTTAAGTGCATAGGCTTCGCAATGAATCGAACGAGCAGCAGGTATTGAATTGTAGAAATCGAACATAGAAAGCCGTCTACTGCACGAGGATTTTGCAGAGACTATAGAATTGAGAACAATAGCGTCGAACCTCCCCATTACGTATACTATATGTATATAAAATCGTTTCGACTTCCAATATTCTGTCGCTAAGCTGAATATTTGCGACGCAAAATAGGTTTGCGCATGTCCGATTACACCCAACCACATAATATGACACTCACACAATTGCATCTCTACTTACTGTAGTGTGGAGCTGGCGACCTATAGGTTGTATATAAATTATTTATTAGCTTCTGTGAGATTTACACTACACGACAACTTGAGAATTTGTTTTATCAAAAGACGCTGTATTTAGTGCCTCATCTAGATTTCATAGAAAACCTTCCCTTCCTCCACAGTTCCTTCATACTCCGTTTACATTAAAATTCAGGACCAATATTTCTATCAAGTTTTGATTATTTTATTACTCTTTCACTACCTATTTATTATGATACAAATATGTTTCATTTATGATGGTGTTATATTGTAGACACCTATGTAATAAATGACAATAAACTTTAGGATTTCTGTTACAAAATATAAATAAGACAAATTTAATAGGATTGATGTATACCTAGTAAATTTCTGTTTTATTTTATGTAAAGAATATTTATATCAATGTAATTTTTAGATAGGTAGGCTCTATATTTGTCTCAGAGGAATCACTTTAAATAATAATAATAATAATTTCTTTATTTTCATCAACACTTGTTTGAATCAATATATATTCTATATTTAAGGCAGGTACAAGTCTATTACACATTTTTATGCATTATTCAATACGAACAATACATATTGATCAATTTGTTCCAATAATTTTGTGTCAACGCTTTTAGTTCAGTTCGATATTGGAAATGAATTTCATTTTGAATTCCAAAGAAATACAATATGGATAAGTCGAAAAATTGTGTAGGATTGACCGCTTCGAGGAAAAATACATAGGTTTAGTTAGATCGCATATCGTTGGATGTAAATCGATCAAACCAGTTTCCGAGCTGAAGCAGACAGCTCGTAAACCTCCACATTGTATGTCGTGCTATATCAAATGCCTCAAATAAACCCTCAGGCTGCTACAGAGCCTTTCTTGCATAGTCTAATGTATTTTTCAAATAGTCGAGAATGTTAAGTGTTATTATTACTGTGGTTGTACTCATGAAACCATTTTGTCTTCCGACCTACGATGATCAGTGTTTTCGATAAGATGATAAACCTATCGGTGTATGAGTGTACGTGAACTATTGTATAAATCTAAAAGCACGCCAAGTACACGAAAGAACTGAACGTTCAGGTGAGAAAAAGAATAAATTTTAGCTAGAATATAATGGTGTTTCTAAATGCGTAGATTCCTATTATCGTAGCCCGTACGCTTATTTGTATTTTTTATGCGAGAAATCTTGTTCAAGTAATAAGTATTTTTTGTTTGCGAAATTCATGCCGTTTTATACTTTAACTTCGTGGATCAATAGAATGATTTTTTTTACACAGGTGTATTCTACCTATTTACTAGGTAACGTCGTGGTTAGGATCTTACTATCTTCGATTATATACTTATGTAAGGATTACAGTTATTTATCACATTCCTTTACGTATCTATCTATCTCAAGTTATCTTATTTTGATCTATTATCAACAGACGCGACGCGATCTAAAATTAATCCTGCGGGTCAAATACAACGAATGTATCTTTCCTTTTACCCCGACTGTAGTACCTACCTGCAACATCTTTACTTCCAATTTGATGGGATATTTATTGCAGTATTATTATTCTAAGATTATAGCAAGAGATGTCTTGAAATAGGCATCTGAAACGGCAGGTATGCAATAATATTGCTAAGTTAGCTGAGCACTGCCTAATGTACAAACAAAAGAAAATGTGTATTCCATTCCATGTAGCTATTACTAAATGTTATTACTAAGTAATACTTAATAACTTTAAGTACCGAGTGATAAAAATGCTTTGTAAATTTTGTGACAATATCTGCTTATGTATATTCATAAACATAATAAACGAATGTATACGTAAGTAGTTGCGTACGGTATTTATGTATAGTATACGCTGTGTAGGTGTGTATATGTAGCAAAATTGCTATAACCCGACCATGATGAAGGGGCGTAAACCAGAACGTATTCTTGTGTACACTAACGTCCATCTTGAATAAGCGACGTTTCGTAACACTTCGTGCGAACCCCGACGACGAAATCATTCCATCCAGCCGTCGATGCCGTATTCTCGGGGGTTTGGGATTGTGATTTTGTATAAATCTACATAGTTTTTGTGCCAACAACTATATAAAACGAAGGTATGTCCTGTGCAACATGAATTTCTTAGATATAATAGTTAAAATCGTCGTCGAACGACTTTAGCATTTATGGCATCGCTTTCTCAGGCGTATCTTTTGTCTCGTTTTAACAAATGGAATGTCAGTATAGCATTAAATTTTCTGTCTCATTCTATCTAGTAATATAACACCGTTGTGCTCGTTCTTGTCACGTAAGAAATTTTTGTATTTCTTTAGTAAATTTTAGATTACTTGCATTATTCGGTGTGTATTAGTTTTATTACGTGTTAATTTATGTTTGTAAATGTTTTCTTGCTAAATATTGACTCGTACAATTCGATAATAGGTCGTGCTAACTTTCACTCTAGGTATAGATAGGTACTGTAGATAAATATACATAGCACAGATAGATGTATACGATTCTGTAGATATTCAACTTCGAGTCTCAAGGCCGAAATACACAAATACTAATGTATCTACTCGGTATCTGCTGCGAAACGAATAAATTTATGGTTTATATAAAATTTTAATCGAATGTTTGATATTTGTGATGTGAACAGTGCAAGTGTGGTCGCAAGTACATATTGTTATATAGTGGAGGGTCGCGAAGCTCCTTCATTTTGATTATACTATATTGAACGTTATCGCGTCCACCCGCGACGCAAAATAATGTCGATTTTATAATTACATGTACCAGGTAGGTCTGATATCTGCGTATTGTAGATATATGTCGTAGTCCTTGAGGTAACCTCAAAGTCCGTAATGCTTATTTCATCGATCGTTGTTGCCAACGACGATCATTTATAATAATTATAGGCCACCCGATAGTTGCTAGATGGTTAGTGTTGGTATGAAAAATATTGTTTTTTTCCACAGATAAATTGAAACGTACGAGCGAACTGCAAAGCTGCTCCAAAGGATCTGCCGAGCCCGCATTATCTGTGATATACAGCTCAGCCTCACGTCCGTCCTATAAGGTGTGTTCCTAATTTGATTTTTCGGTACTTTCTTTTACACAACATCCAACTGGGTAGCACCATTAATTTCTTTTGTTTTTATTTTTTCATCAAGAGTCCGAATTGTACTTACCATTTGTTTAGGTTTTTTTGTAGAAGAGTTTTTGAGTTTAATAGCTGCAATAAGAAGGGATATTATGCCCTTGTGGTGATACAATGATATTGTTCGTAGGGCTGGGCCACTCGGGGCTAGAGGCGAGTCCGCAGCAGCTTCCAGCGGTGATCTCACCCTGCCCTCTGCCACAGAGGCACTAAACACTGCTACCTGCTTAATTGACTGCATCACTACGAACCATTGTTACTTAGTCTTTAATTGAAACAATGCAATCTGTGAAAATAAGTATAATGCTAGGTGGATATTGTAGAAAATTATTCTATTTATAAATAATTGTCTGATGTCTAATGTTTCTGTAATATTATGTGTTCCATATCTAATTAAGTATAATTGTTACTCCAATATTGATACTGTTACCGAACCAATGCAATGTAATTACTCCACCTCAATGTCGGTGGTGAACACAAATAAATTTGGTGCTTTTAAGCGTGTCGAAGAGAAGAATGCAAGTCAGCGAGTTAGTGTAAAAATGGTAGATAATAATAATAATAATATTTATAATGTAGAGTTTGTTGATAGTATCCAACAAAACCAAATGATCGGCGATACGCCTAACTACTGCATTCCTTTAATGATTAACGCCATAACAGTCCAGGGTATCTCATACAGTGACCCGTATTTCAGTAGCTTTAACTTAAACTATAAGATGGCGTTGGGAGCGCCAGAGTATATGAACAAGTCTGATTACGCTTTTAAATCCTCAGTTTGTATTATGCGAGATGAGCCTTGCATGGATAAGACGCAACTACTAAACGAAAAGTCTGCTCATGATATATGCAAAACGAAAACTCGAATGATTACTTATGACAAAAAGTCTGTTAAAACATGCCATGACAATAAAAATCTAGATGCTGATAAAGAGAAATCACATTCTAATACGCGAGTGTTGAAAACGTTTGCGAACGGCGATCTTACGTTTGACACTATGATAGAACTACTCAGGAAGGAGAATGATCTCCTTAAGGAAATGAAATCTGAAGAGGTGGACAGCTGGGGTGTGCCCCTAAGGCTGCGCCTCCGAGGTGGCGGCGAGAGTTCCCTCAATGCTGCATCCGGCTGGGGCAGCCCGCCAGCTTCCAACAATGGTAATTAGTATTCTTTTATAACAAATATTTAATGTGGCAGATATTGCTTTTAAGTATTACATAGGGCAAAATGTATATGATCAAACGTATTTAATCCAATGATATGTAGACCAGTGGTTCCGAAAGTTAAATGGACCAACAACCTACCTAATAAAGACTTCTCATTTGAAGACTATCCCCTTGACTTACATAAAGAACAAAGACAGTTCGAATATTAAAAATATTAAAAACACATTTAGAATATTAAATATTAAAAACACATTTAGAATATTTTAAATCTTAACTACAAGAAGTGCTATTATTAATGAGATTAATGTATTTGTATCCAATTTTTAATCATAGTTGTGACATTGGCCCTTTTGGGCTGTTCCGTCCATCGTCGGTAGGGCCCTCTCAATAATCACTCACCAGGCACCACAGAATTGCCACCCGTACTTTGCAAAATCCTGGTGTAGATAATATTTTAATTGTTTTGTCCGTGCTGTAATATTTCATGAAATCGTACTATGTGAATAATATTTAAGCAGAAGATTTTCATAAAGTTCTATTATAGATTTGAGGAGATCCGATATTATTTTTGTTCAGCTATAATATTTTCATGTTTGTATATCACTGTTTGATTTTTCGTTCGAATGATCACACGATCGCGATGACAATGGGTATAGCTTCTTAAGCGTACATAAACAATTCTTTTTTTATATTGCCAGCTGGGAATTGGGGCGGCAATACTAGTGGCCAAACAAGTAATGGTACAAACAATACTCAACAATGGAATAACACTCAACGGCCGCCGACTTCCCAAGCTGATAGTAAGTTATAAACAAATCAATTTGGATCGCTGGTTAACAATGATCGACGCTTACTGTACTGCCAACACAATACACGCCAATGGCCGATTTTAATACTCGGAATGTATCTCTTGCAGTGAACAGCAATAAGGGGAATGGCAATCAAATGCCGCCGACAAGTGCGGCCTCACAAAATTGGCAGAGTTCCCCGCCAAACATGCCAAATACACAGCCCAACAACAATGGCGCCCCACCTAGTAATGGTAACAATCTTGACGTGTTTAATCGTACCAAATATATCAATTACCAACAATATTGGAACACAAATTTGTTCATTAAACATTTTAAAACAAATTTTAGGTCAGAACAATGCTGGGAATGGTAACAACGGGACTAATAATCCCACCAATCCTACCGCTAATTCCAATGGGCCTACTGCCGGCAATGGGAATAATGGTAACAGCACCAACAATACCTCCTCCGCAAAGATAGAGCAGCTGAACTCTATGAGAGAGGCCTTGTTTAGCCAAGATGGCTGGGGTGGCGTAAGTGTCAACACATTTGTTATTACGATGTAAAATAAACATAAAATATTTCAGTGCTTAATTAATATAATTCAACTTGTTACAACCTATTTTAAAGTTAAAATTAAGTGACTTCTTGACATGAATATTTATTTCTGCTCAAAATATAATTTGTTCAACAATAATATTATTACTTAATTGTATATTTATAGCAACACGTGAATCAAGATACAAACTGGGATGTGCCAGGATCTCCCGAACCAGGATCTAAGGTGGAGCCTGCAGCTGGGGCTCCTCCTCCTTGGAAACCAAATGTAAATAACGGTGCATTTCTCGGAACTGATTTGTGGGAAGCAAATCTGAGAAATGGAGGCCAGCCACCACCACAACCGGCATCCAAGACACCCTGGGGACATACCCCCACTACCAACATTGGTGGCACCTGGGGTGAAGATGATGATGCTGCCGATTCAGCTAATGTTTGGACCGGGCCACCACCGCAGCAACAATGGAACTCAGGGCCACCACAACACAACCAACAATGGAGTGTACCCAAGAAGGATGATTGGAATGCATGGGGCGAGCCACATAGACAATCCGATCCTCGAATAGATTCGCATCGCTCGCAAGATCCGCGTCAACAAGCATCTGATCCACGTCACGATATTCGTGGAGGAATTTCTGGACGCCTTAACGGCGATATGTGGAACCAACATCATCAGCACACTGGTGCTCCTAATAAGATGATTCCCTCGGGAGGGGTTAACCAATGGGGTGCACAGGTACATTTCGGCGTTTATTTCACAATTTTGTTTGTAATAGTCAATATATATTGTTCTGATTTCGTTCTATTTGTTAAGGGTCCCAAGGATTCAATTAAAGCGTCAGGATGGGAAGAGCCATCTCCGCCCGCCGCGCGTCGCTCGGCCGGTGGGTTCGATGACGGCACCTCTCTATGGGCGCAACGTGGCATGAGTGGTATGTCTCGCGGGGCGCCACAAGGTCCACCTGCGCCGCAAAGGATCCCACCCACCCCTACCAAGCCCGATGCTGTTTGGGGTGCTCATGGACAACGCAACGGTTCCTGGGAGGAACCTCATACGCCAGGATGGCCAGAACGCGAAGTACCTGGGTGGGGTGACACGTCTGGCCCTGGACTGTGGCCTGTACCGAAACCGAAGCCGACCGGTCCAGCCGGTGGATGGCCAGATGACATTGGGGAGTGGGGAGGCCCAAAACCACCGCAGGGTGGGCCATTAGGCAAGCAGCTACCAAAGGAAATGGTCTGGAACAGCAAGCAGTTCCGGTGAGATTATTATTGTCAGCTCCCATCAGGTTTTATATTTATCTTGAGTATTACTCAATTATTCTGAGTGCTAATATATTATACTGTATTATAGATACCTTGTGGAAATGGGTTATAAGAAGGAGGAAGCCGAGGCTGCTCTACGTAGTCGTGATATGAACGCCGAAGAAGCTCTGGAGTTGCTGGCAGCTGCGCGAAGTGATGGTTGGCGTCGCGATGAGCACTTCCACCACGGGCCCTTCCAGCCGCAGCCCACGGTGCCGGCAGTGTCTCCTGCGGTGGTGCAGAAGTTGCTCACACAGCCCCCTCCGCCAACTGTGCAGCATCATCCCTCGTATAATCCTAACAGGTACCACTATCTTTTTTCGTAACATCACGGCCGGATTTCCCCACACGTGTAGGCAGAGGAGTGTAGTACACTCCCACATTTAATCTTTTTTCGCTAACAGGTTAACAGTAAGTAAACTTTTAGGCCTCTACAATTGTGTTTGGAAATTGAGCACTGTTTAGTTAAAATATGTAGACATTTTTCCTTATAGATGGATGAATTGAAATCCAAAAATATTTTCAATTTAACTGACGTCATATATTCGAAATACTATCTCTTGGTATCATTTCATTTAGACCAATATTTCACAATAAATAATACACTCATTCTCATTATAATCAGGCCGAGATCCTACACTGTTAGATACGCCTCACCCAAGACACGCTACTTCGGCACACTTTATATCAATATCAATTTCAGTATGACCTCTTAATTTACATATAGTATTGGAATGAAGAAAAAGTATCAGTAGTAAATAGTAAGTAGAGGGTTAATTTGTAATTTCTTCAACAGTGGCACAGGCAACAGTGGGCAGCCAAGCACGGCACAGCTAAGAATGCTCGTGCAACAGATTCAGATGGCAGTTTCCGCTGGCTACCTCAACCATCAGATCTTGAACCAGCCACTCGCTCCGCAGACCCTTGTGTATTTAAATCAGTTACTGCAACAGGTACGATGTAACCGAACCTCCTTTATTTAAAACCCTATAACAACGTAAGTTCTTTACATTCAATTTTTTTTGCCAAAACTGATGTTCTTCTAAACTTTCTTTTATCTATTTAGATAAAAGTCCTGCAGCAACTTGTCCAGCAGCACACCGTTGCCATTGCAAAGGCCAATTCATCACTTGCACTGCAGTACTCTGTGCAGATATCGAAGGCTAAACAGCAGATCACCGCACTCCAGGTACAATGCTTTTATTATGGTCTGGTTTCGTATGGTTTCGTGTTCAAGCTGCATTTTAGGCAGTGTCACAAGTAGTAGTTATATTATTACGTATATGCCTTCAGTAATCTACTAGAATAATAGAATCAGTAGGAAATAAATTGTACATACTCACGTTAGTTTTTGTTATAACACTAGTTGCGCCCGCGACTTAGTCCGCGTTTAAATTTAAATTGAAAAAAAATAGCCTAAGTTACTCCTTATTACTTCAGTTATCTGCCAGTCAAAGTCCAAAAACGGTCCAGCTGTTCCAGAGATTAGCTGGAATAATCAAACAGATAGACAAAAATTGTAAAAAATGCTATTTTGGTATATGTACATATATTTATTTTATTTATTTGTATAGATGGTATGTTTAAGCATACTAATGTATGTATTCATAAAATTTTATCATTCCCCAGACTCAAATAGCTACCCAACAAGCGATATATATGAAACAGCAGGCCGGTGGTGCTGACCTCTTCAAGCAGAACCATGACCCCTTGGCGCCGTTACAGAGTAACTTCAGTGATATGTCGTTAAGCAAGGAGGCACAGAGTGTAAGTATTAATAGAATGTGACGTT
Organism: Agara michaeli; assembly: GCA_018245675.1. Classification (NCBI taxonomy): domain Eukaryota; kingdom Metazoa; phylum Arthropoda; class Insecta; order Lepidoptera; family Hesperiidae; genus Agara; species Agara michaeli. The sequence continues at coordinate 5,690 of DWDX01001960.1, read as the reverse complement.
ATTAGGCTGTGAATAATTTTGTTTCATATTTGGTTCTTTGTGATGTATACCTTATCTCCATATGAACACATGCAATATTATTATGGAATCATTTATGTAGTATGTTTTGACGGATTTAATTGGATTCAACACAATACGGTGTACTGATTATAATTTGGCTGCAATTGAAGTTAGAAATTGTTGTTATACATTTTCCTGTATTGAAATTATATCTTATGTGATGTGTGTTTGCAAGTTATTTTTAGACCGCTGTTAACAATAAATGTACGTTGTATCCTGCTTATCTGATCACCAATATTATCATTTCATTATAATTAATTACACCTAGTACAACACTTATTAATGAGATATGTAAGCTGTTTTCTGCCAACCCCTTGTTAGAGATTTGGTGTGATTTGTATTAATAATAATAATGTGATTTGATGTATTGCATACGATAGCGATCCTCCTGCTCTTTAAGGCGTGTTAACTGTTGCCGAATTGCTTTTTTTTTTAAATTCATGTATAAAAGCAGGCCTGCATACCTAACATTACACGTTTTCCTGATACGCATTGGTTTGATTATTTTATTTTATGCATTGGTTGTTGTACAGTATGGAGCTAATGGTGGCCAGCAATCTCGCTTGACACAGTGGAAGCTGCCTTCATTGGAGAAGGACGGTGAAGGCTCCGAATTCAGCCGAGCGCCCGGTACAGCTAAATCCACTACCAGTCCGCAGCTCAACCAGTTTGGACTGCAGACTGATAGGTGAGTTGTTTTATCTAATCGGATACACATGATATTAGCGTAAATTAAATGTTCATTATAATTATTGAAACCAATAAACGTTTTTTCTTTCTTATCACCTTGGCTGAAATAAAGTCAACAAACAGTTATGGCAGAGATGAAAATGAGTCTGTCCTTATAGCACTTGGGGAGGGGGCCGCGGCACAGAAGGCTGGGGCGATACTGGCGCCGACGTGGCGGACGGTAAAGACGCTTGGCCGACCCACCCTGCGCATCAACCCGTTTATGACTTGGTGCCTGAGTTTGAGCCTGGCAAACCATGGAAGGTATTAAATTTCAGTTTCCTATTATTTTCATATTTAGAGATTGTTTGTTTTGTAGGAAGCTTATTTTTTTCCATTGTCATAACAGTGTCTTTGTGGTACTGCTAAAATATAGAGTCTATTTTATGGTATTCTCATCAGTAACAAATGAGAAGTGCACATATTATCATTACATATTTATAATATCGAATAAATTGTATATTGAACTGTCGAAATTGTATAGGGCAATCAATTGAAGAATGTTGAAGACGATCCGGCAATGACGCCCGGCTCAGTGGTTCGTTCACCGCTCTCGCTGACCGCTATCAAGGATACAGACATGCTCGGCGGCAAGACTTCGCCCCCGGGCGGCGAGCGCTCGCTTTCGTCTTCTACCTGGAGCTACGCCCCACCCGCCACCGGCACCGGGGGCCTCAAGCAGCAAGACGCGTGGGGTGCCAAGCCTCGCCCAGCCCCGCCGGGCATCAAGTGGCCCCAGCATCACATCAACGCGCGCGCCGTTTCCTCGTGGCAATCGTCCACCTGGCTCTTACTGAAGAATCTTACCGCTCAGGTTTGTGTTAATTGGAAAGTTACCATAACTTTTTTCTCGTCAAGGACATAATAGTTCTTAATAACAGATAACCTGTTTATTTTTTTTGTTATTACTTATACTATTTGCTCGTAAGATATGAAAATAAACATAAATTCACCTCATTCAATATTTAGTTGGCAGTATAATACTGAATTTGTAATTTATAGATTGATGGTTCAACCCTGAAGACCCTGTGCCTGCAACATGGCCCTCTACAGAACTTCCACCTGTACCTGAACCAGGGATTGGCTCTTGCGCGTTATTCCACTCGTGAGGAGGCAGCTAAAGTAAGTGAACACAATAAGGGTGACATTGATTTTTCTATATTTTTAGTGTCGCGTATTGTTTGTTTCGGCTTAAGTCTTGTGATTTTGTTATACTCATATATTTATGGAAAATTAATCTTTATGTGCGAATAATAAATTGTGCAGGCTCAGATGGCGTTGAACAATTGCGTGCTGAGCAACACGACTATCTTCGCGGAGTCTCTGGCCGAGTCAGACGTGCAGATGCTGCTGCAGCACCTCGGCTCCGGCTCGGGCGGCGCCTGGCGCGGCTCTAACGCGCCCACCTCTGGAAAGGTATTACTATTTCGCTGGTCTGCTATAATGTTATGTAAATGTTAAGTGTTTGTTTTTGTATGTGTGTGTGTGCATGCTTAAAAAATCTGCCGAATCGTTTGTGTCGATTTTACATTTGATTATAAAGTTGTATGTGTCATGTGCAGGACGGCTGGGGTGGTTTCCCTGGGCTGTGGCCCGATCAGCACGACCAGCGCGCCACGCCGTCTTCGCTGAACTCGTTCCTGCCGCCGGACCTTCTCGGCGGAGAATCCATCTAAGCGCCTCCATCCTTTCGCTTCGGCTCGGAAGTGACCGCCGTGGACTATCCAGCGGTCGCTCCCAATACCGAGGAAGCCAGCCCCCGCGAGTGCCGCGGGCCCGGGAGCGTCTTAGGTGTCTAGTTGTAATTACGCTTCGCCGTCCCCCCTTTGGGGCCGGACTATTTTTATTCGCCTAGTCAGATCGCGCCGGGAGCGACGCCCGCGCGCCGCGCCCGGCCTCCAACTGTCCACAACTATTATCTACTGTGTCGTAAGTGTTCATGTAGATTATTTAGTGTACATAAGAATTATACATATACAACGGCAAACATATAATGTATCGACGGTTATGTGGAGTATGTTAGTAGTCAGGGCGGCGCGGGCCCGTCCGGGTGAGACCCGCGCGGGCCCGCGCCGGCCGCGCCGCCCTTTGAATTGTATTCGATGCGACCGGGGGAGCCCCTCGGCCCTCCGGGAATCAACCAAATAATGTAAGGTATCGGCTAGAGTAGTTGCGTCGCGGGCTACCTCAGTCACTCGTCCCGTGGCCTTATTTTAGTCTGTATTTATTTTGTTGCGCTCGCGGGCTGTTGCTGTTTCGCCCGTCGAGCTGTTGCGTTCCGTGTTTCTTTCGTGTTTATTTTTTTTTTTTAATTATTCTCGTTTTATGCGTACCGCGTATCGTATTTTTTTAAATTATTTATTCCGTTTCGAATTCTCGCTCGCGATGAGCCCTCGTTTTCCAGTAGTGATATTTTTATCAGCAATAAACGTAAGTGCATTTTTCGCCGACTAACAAAAGTTTTACGATTAGTTTGTAATGTTTATGAGAGTTAATGATAATGAATAACAAAATTGTAAGCGTATGAGATTGGACGTGCATTCTGTAGAGTGAATTCCTTTAAGCCGTATAGTCTGAGTCGGAAGGGCGGGCGGGGCGCTGTGATGGGTCTTGCCGCGAGCCGCTCGCATAGGTAGTTGCGTTTCGCCCCGGCCCGCTCGATTTCCCCAAATTTTTTCCAGTATTTGTGATTCAAGTGCCACTTTATGTTTAATATATGAAACGATTATTTAGATTATACGATTAATGTAAGGGTAACCTAATATATTAAATTGAAAAATTGTTTTATCATTTTATATAACGTACATTTGTGAGAAGTGTTATAGAGTACTATAATTGACAGTAATTTAAATATTACACTTTTGTGTATAGGTAAGGATAAAGTTCTAACTTAAATTTAGCCATATCAATATCTATTTAATAAAAGATTTGTGGTATTTTCTATAGGCTCAATTTGAAGGTTTCAAAGTGACATATGCTTTAGATATTCTGTTAATAATATACTTGTAGTTGTAGGTCTCTCGGTATTAAAATGTGTAGATGTAAGCCTAACAGTTAAGTCCTACGGTAGGTTTCTATAAGCATACTATTGATATTTTACGTCAACGTTCACACGTATAAATGTTCGTTATGATGAAAGTTTATTTACATTTTTATTTACTTTTTAATTTATTGATGGTGTGCCACAGAGATACTCTGCCAAAATATGTATATCTTTACGGAGCGCGGGGGGGCGCGGCCCGCGGCGTCGCCGATCCCACTCACAAAGCGAATAGGAACCGCATGGATCTGTTGGTAGGTTTCTGTAGAGGCGACCGTTCGGGTCGCCTGCTCATTTATTTATATAAACAAACAAATTTTATCTCTTTGACGACAGCGCGGAGGTTGATTCTACAGATATTATTTCAAAAATAGAGAGTTCCAAAGTTTCCGACGGATCGTGATGATGATGATGATGATGATAATGAATTTGGTACAAGAATCTACCGATCGATCGGTCGGCTCCCCCGTTAGAGCGGGTCAAATGTAGCGCGTAGTTCGGTACGCGGTGTTCGAACGGACCGACGACGATACGAACCTGTCCTACTCGCAGGCGTTACCCGCCATCCGGCTTATTGTATTCGGAGCATCTTCCAGTGATCTTACATTTATACATACCGATTGTAGTCGCTAAGTTAGCCGTGTAAGTTGTCGCCGCGACTCCTCGCGAATCATGAGTCGGTCGGCGAGCTCGGTCGGTCGCGGTGTGTCGTCGACTGTGTTCGTGCGTTTGAACCGTTCCGATCGCTTCGGTTCACGTGTGTTATAGTGTCTAGTGTTAAAACGTTTCGCTGTACGACGATGTGTTCATTTGTAGACAAAATTAGCGTTTCACATATATATTTTGACGCCTCGTTGGTGGGACCGACGACCGGCGTCGGAGCGATCCACCGGTTGCATAATCTGTTGCCTTTTTAAGAAGAATATAAAGAAAAAATAAAAACGAATCGATTTAGTGATTTAGAGTAATGTGATTATTTTAAAAGAATTCATTCGCCCGACGGATGCCCGCTCCGTTCCGCGAGTCCCGTCGCCTTGTGACGTAGTTTTTAGGATAATGATCTGGACTGTTCGGGGATAGTGTTGTTTGTTCGTGGACGGGGAGGCATGGTATGCAATAAAATCACAATAAAAAAAATAATAATTTAAAAAATAATATTTACGCCTGTACAGGGGCCATAGTCGACATCGACATGACATTAATATTGTTAGGTGCCAAAGAGTGAGTATCAAAGATATGAACCGGTGTCTGGGATGAGAGCGATCGGATCTTTGCTTTTATACATATCTTCCAAATTGATTTGAAATTAGTTTGCGGTACGGGTTTTTAATTGATCTTGATGTTCCTATGTGCGATTTGCGCGACGTCTAAGCAACAATAGTGCGATCCGACAGGCCAATGTCAATTCTATTGTTGTCGAGCTCAATATGTGCGAGGGTGTTTCTTTTATATCGATTTCGATAGATTTATTTTTTAAAAATAAAAACAAACGCTCCATTTTATCCTGACGGGTTGTCTGTCCATTTCTAAAGAGAAAACCTACAGTCGAAAATTCCTCATTCGCATTGCCTACTCGGACGATAAGTGAATTTAAATACAGCAATAAAAGTCGTATTTAATTTTTATAACGATTTTCCATTTTTTAAATATTAGACAAACCGAATAACGGATATACCAGTGCCCTGTAGAATGTACTATGTCCAATAGAATAAAGACGATAAGAGTCATGCCTTGAAAAAAATATAGTCAGTTAATGTGTAATCGGTACTTAAAATAATGAGTGCGTCGTTGTAAAGAGACGTGCGTAGTTATAGGCGTTGCGGCGTTGTGGCGGCGTGGCGGTGTGGCGGCGCGAGGGGGG
>DWDX01001959.1:0-16553 GCA_018245675.1 Agara michaeli | reverse complement strand
GCAAAATGAAGTCAGCCGGTAATTAGCTACTCAGCAAACACAACAAGTATTTCTGTTGACTGAAGTATTTCATAATTTGACAACAATAAAACATTTTGTGGAAATTTATAAAATTTGGTATTACAAAAACCTTTAGGATTATGAAAATCATTATTTTATTTCAATACTGATAGAAAATTTAAGGATTCATCTCAAAAGACAAGTTTTTAGCAAAGTGAAAAGGAATGAAATAGGAAAACAGGTTAGTCACGTTATTGTACTTCAATCATTGTGAATATTTCTTAATTTTATAAAAGTTGTTAAAATCCGTATATAAATCGAAAGAGCGTATTGGAGCGTTAATAATATCAAATGTACTTTCAAAGCGATATTTCGATTCCAACAATAAAAACGAACCCTTCATTGAGCGCGGATAATATCACACGACATCGAGATAATATTCAAAAAGCGGAAATTGACGATCGAATTGATAAACGAATGAGCAAAAGACAAAGCATTACCCGTTCGCAAGACTTCTTTAGAGCTCAGAGGTAAAAACGATCTTTGAAGATTCGTTTTCAATTCTCCGGCCGCATACGATTTCAATTTCTGGATAATCGAGATCTTGCTCAATTGAACACTCGATTACTCGTTTACGAGGACACCCTCACTGTTTGAGTTTGCCGACTTTGATTGCGTTTGCATTGCAGAGGGATATTATCACGGAATAAAATTAATGTGCTGCACGAATAAATTAGGAAAATTACAGTAATTAAACGTACAAAAAACGTTATTGATTTATGTCACAACCAGAACAATAGGTAGGTACTGATGGCTAAATAATGAAGTCTCGGTCTCATTATAACTGTGTACTGCTTATAATTTGAAACACAAAGCAGATTTCTTGCACATCCATAGATCTGACTAAACCAGAATACCCAAATATATTTTTATAACGATAAAGAAGCGACAACATTGTACGTATTGTAACATTTTTAGTTCTAGAGCATTATAATGGAATGCCTAACAGTGAGATCTTTTATACTCGCAGTCAGGTCGTAGTGCACTACAGTGTTCGAGTGGCCATCGCACAAGAATGGAAGTTGTCTAATTAACAAGCCTCCGCGCTCTGAAATAATATTATTTTCAAATTAAACTTCGGTCGGTTTTTGGGCTAAAATACTGGCAAATGTTACTGCCGAGCAAACAGAATACAATGTACAGATAAAAATAGTTTAAAAAACTCACCTTAATTTTAAGTTTTAATTTTATTGCAGGCTGTGCTACCTGCAGTGAAATCAGTTAAGGTACAGTCAAGCCCAAAAATTTAAGATTACATCAATGCAAAGAAAATAATCACACTTTGATGCGGTTCTTCATATTCCTGTATTTTATCAATCTGAAGTACATTCCCACTCTTATTCGAGATTTCATGCGGATGTATGTTAACTTCATTGACAACTCCAGGAACAAGAAGATGGCACTCAGGTGACCTGCATGCCACCGAGGTACGTCGTAACAGAAATAACAATGTTTAACAAAGGAAGTCTATTGATCACTGCATGTATTGTTTCCAGTAATCCTATTTCAAAGAGCCACTGGACCTAAAGTAACTATAGACCTATTCCAGGCGAACATTTAATAGAACAGTAAGTATCTTCAAAATGATCAGACGAACTTCAATTTACAAACAGTTACAAAATAACCATATGTCGAATTAAATGTTATTATAACCACTAGTTCGTGCTAACCTGTTCCTTTTTACTTATACTATTCCGTCAAAATTAGAAAAAAATAGAAAGTCAAAGCCGGAGGTTGTGGTTTCGGTTGCCATTACAAGGAATTCTTAATATGATTAGCTTTTTACGTGTGTTTTTCTGTGTTTGGAAATAAAACTATCCATATATAATATGTTATATTATTATGTTTCTAAAATAATATCTAAAATAGACGGTCTAAATAATAAACCAATATTTCGTCAAATAACTCGTTACTCTATTGTATTCAATCCTCTGTTCAGGATCAAAAGAAAATAAGCCCGATGGCGCCAGTTGGAATTTTTGCAAAATATGTATTTGAATTTTATCTTTGGGTACCTTTGATCAGGATAACATAAAAAACAACCTTTAATAAGATTTTTAAAAAAGGATTTTCCAGGAATGGAATTTCAAGGGATTTTTTTATAAACCGTCAGTGAGTGACTCGAAATGGACACGTGGAAAGAACTGCTTTATGTTATAGAGTTATGAATATTCCTACCAACATTTTTGTTCTTGGTCAGACTAATCGTTTTACTTGCCCAAGTTTTATTAATCACATGTTCCGATAGCTGCTATGTAGAGTTACATTCATCTAAACGTTCTCCGCCTCATTTCTGAATCATACTAATATATGCAAGATTCATTAAGATCAACGATGTCTTAACCTTGCTGAGGGGAAGACGCCTCGAACTACTCTATCTTGACATGTTACCGGTTATGCATTAAAGAGCTTGTGAATATCTGTGAAGTAGTGTAGTGTGAATTAAATATATAAATTTATTTTCCCTTATGCTTGCTCTTTGTCCAGTGCAACTCTTATTCTTATGGCGTTGAGTTTATTCATCAAAATAAATTCCAGTTAATTGTGTGTATATTCAAAAGGTACATTGTTTTATTTTACAGACTTTTTGTCTAATTTCTATTAGAGAATCGTCTCTACTAGTATCGACTAGTTATAGTAGATTTCATCGGCTATCAGAAATAATTTATAATTACAAAAAGTCACCGCGCGAAAATGTCTCCAACGTTCCAGATCCAATTTTTAACAAACTACTATTTTACGATATCGCTCCTAAAATGTGCTCCAAAATTTGAATTTAGAATATCTCGATTTTCATTCATGAATATTTTAAAAAATAGTAGACAATTTTGGACCGATGTTTGATAAATAATAACTATTTACCTCCAAATTTTCCGACACTCATGCTTACATTCTAACCTATCTACATGTAATCAGGAAGTGAAACATTAACGAAGATAGTAGTAAATCATTAAGCAAGCTGAAAATTAGTTTCAAAGCGTATAGCATTCAGGTAATGTTAACAACACATCTTTTATTCGAAAAGTATCGAAAAGAAACTCATTGCGCCATTATTGCTGCTTAAATAGTATTAAAACTCCATTACCACTTACTATTGGTAGACACATCTGGGCGCTCTTGAAATAAGACTGTTCAAACGGAATTGATTTTTCTTAAAAGAATGTTGGTATCAAAACGCAAACTCGAAATATTTTTGTTTATTGACTTTACCGCCACTTTGTATATTTAACATAATGATCTGGTACAAATTCCAATATAATTTTCTTTTACACTTACCAAAAGTAACTAACTGCACTACATGCATATCGCTTCAATTTTATAGAGAACTCTATACGGTTTTAATTCAAGTAAACAAAGAATGCTGATAAAAAAGAAAGTTCTAATTTTAACAACCTTAGTGTAAGTAGTTTTCCTGGTTCAAGCTAAAGTCCGTTGAATTGTTAATTACATAGCGTAAGTTTTCCACTTAGCGCCTCGGAATGATCTTATCTAATGTTGCGAAGATTTATGCCTTTTAGATTCTGACTAGATACGCGATTTGTTACCCCTAAAGCGTTTACATATTATCCGACAAAATATCGGACGTTAAAAAAATTGGTCCCGATATCGAATTTTACTAAGTGTGTATCGAAAATTCATTTTAAAGGTGCATTTGTAGTTGTAGAGAATAGATAAACGTAGTCATCCACATGCCTTCGTACTCTTGACGTTGGATTGAACATCTGATAAAAGTATATCACCAGCCCTGTTAGAAAATCTAGTGTATCGAGTCATTTATCGTTCTTCTTCTTCGTAAAGTCGTTCACGAAGGTCGTGCTTGCTCTGATAATTCTTAATCAGTTGTTCCTCAATCGTCTTCATGTAAATCGGTCATCTGCATATCGGACACACCCACTTAGCGACATCTCAGTTGCGTTAACAAAACAACACACGCATGAAAGAACTTGTTAAATCAGAGCAACATCTAGAAAAGAAGGAGTGATATTAATATTGATATCCGATAACATTTACCAGATTGTCCGGGATTATGACATACAACAATGTAAATGCTCACGAGCCTAAAGTGTATTCTGGCTTTTTTTAACCATACGACCGAGCGCATTTTGCTTAAGTAATAGTGTTTATAGCTAAATTATGAAAATTTCTAAACTTGTTATAAGTTATTAGATAAAATGGCATCTTCAACTGATTGCATGTAAACTAGTTTAAGGGATATTTGATAATGATAACAAAGCGTCCATTTACTGCCCGTTTATTTTACTTCTACTGTCTTGTACACAGTATATCACGCTATCCGATTGATGCTGATGAATGTATTAAATTTATTTAATACTTTTAAGAAAAAGGAATATACTAATAGTAAAATGCGTTAAATGTCCGTTTTTCTTATGTACTCGTATCATGTGTGTGTAACTAAAGTAATTGAAATTATCGACAATCTTCCAATAAAATAATGAAATACTTTTATTATGCCAAGAACATTCTATAACGCTTCACCGCAAAATGTTTTTGCTTTCCGGCGGACACCGGACAGTCATAAAGTCCACTTAACCTGGTGATGTTCCGTTTGGGAGCAAAACATGACGGTAAGCGAATGCAAGCGAAATCGTTCCGAACGTTACCAAATAAAATTACATTGTTGTATGAAAAACAATTCAATTTTTTTATTGCGAACGTTACCCCTCATTTATGATACGCATTACAAATATTAATTAACTAATAGGTAGATAGATAATTGATTAGGAGAAGAAAATATGAAATTAAATTATGTTTGATTACATAAAAGAGCTTCTGCGTAACAAGTTAAAATACATATACCAACAAGAATATTATAAGGAAAACCCGCTCATGACGCAATGATACTGTGTTTTAAAACGTGACTATCGATAATAAATTTGTGCGCAAAATTTTTGGACCCGAGAAGGCTTTACAAGACTTGTAAACTTTTAAAAACAAAATTTCTCCAATGGTGCTTTATTCCGCTTGAAAAAGGGTAACTTCGTTGTATTCATAGGCATTATTGCGACAGGCCTACTACTACAATAACGGTAAAACCATTATATAGACCTACCTCTTTATGGGGCTGACAGTAAAAGTTGTCATTATCTGTATCGTTTTGCCAGAAGAATATTTCTACGTATACAAATGTCCCCAATATTAAAATTGGCCTACTAGCATTACGCTTACCATGGCACTATTACCCACTTAAAACTCCTCAGGATATTGATGGTTTTGTTCCACTTCTTTGCCATGACAGCCTTTTGTTATTCCATTATTCTTCATCAACCTTCATCTTTAAGTGCCTATCCGAATATTGCCTTCAATCATTATCTGTTTAAATCTGTCCCTATCCTTTGTGACAGGAAACAGTCCATATGCGCTTACGACGCCAGTACATTCCGGCTTGCGAAGATCACGTCTATATCTTCCGTTCACTCTTCTTTTACCCGCAAGCGTACTCATAGAATTAATCTGCAAAAGATGATGTCTATCATGCCTGACCATATTCTTTTATTATACATACAAAATATTTGAAATTAAGGTATAGTTATGTATATTACAGAACTGTATAAAAATTCTAAAATGTAGAGTAAATTTATAATAATCAATTCATGGCCAAATACCGTAAATAACAATCTTGTTCAGGTTTTGAACTGGAATACTAAAGTGGAACTTTTTTACATTTTAGGATATTATTTCGCGTCATCGATCAAAGCCTGCGGGGCGACGTGGGCCACAGTCGGGTGGTGTAAATTACTTATTCGAGGTAGGAGTACGGGGTAGATACTTCAGAATCAATATAATCTACGTAATTGGTTTTATGTGTAATTTTAGATTTTATTAGATATAACAAGAGCAAAATGTTACGCTAAAGCTAAATATTTGTGATATTGTAATTCATTATTGGGTCTGATTAATGTTACATTCCCTCTGTGCCCTATTCCGTTGACTAATATTATTAATGTTGTACAGTATTTTGTAGGGATGAATTTATTGAAATATACCTTATTGCGGTGCATACAGTCATAGTAAAAAATAGTAGACAGAAGTCCGAAGCAATAACTATGCTTTTACACAACTTTCACAAGTAAATCCATACATCTCCAAACCGACATCCCAAACAATTGCTTATGTGTACATTATTAAATTTTCAAACAATGTGGGTGGCACGAAGATATTATTTCAACCATTAATCTTAACGAATACCCTAACAAATCTTTTCCCTGGAGAATTAAGATCGATTCGAGTTCGATTTGCAATGAATAATGCATCCCATGTTTGTGTTCTATTTGTGTCTGAGCCTTTCCGAGATTAAGTGTTTGAGTTTGGACTGGAACCGAACCTAACGGCTTTCATATTTAGCTATATGTCTATCATTAGCGTTAATTTTACTTAATTAGAGTTTAAGTGAATATATTCTAAAAATTATACCTATATTACCATACCCATTACGAATTACAGCCATTTTGGAGTTAAAACAATGGTTATCTATTTACCTACATTCGAATTACTATTCCCCTGTACCCTATAGCACTACACATTATTTTCTTGTCTCAATTCGTTACCAATTATTTATACTCGTATTTCAATCATTAGTCTGCCGTACTAAATTATCATACTATGGCATAAAACTATAATATAACTACACTAAATTTAGACAATGATCATCTTTTCTAGTATAAAGTAATTAATTATTGCGTAATGTGAGCAGTGAACTTAATCCACCAAGATGGAGTTCAGAAAATTATTTCTTAAACGGTTATGTAAAAATGAAAAAGGTATAGCAATTTTTACTCCCAGATAATTCGATTCATAAAACAATTCACATTTTACACCCTTCTATAAAACTTCCGAATGTACATAATCAAACCGTTCCAAGATGGAATACTGTTCATTAGATATAAATGAAAAAGTCGACTAGCAAAAACCAAAAGAATAACCAAAAAAAACTATCCCTTCATTATCAGCGTGCATTATCTTTGCGATACGCAGAAATAGATATATATTTATAGAAATGTATACGATTTATCTTTATAAACAATATACAAAAACAAAATATTCCTTTAATTCATTAGGAATAAAAAATTGTAACACACCTAAGATCACTCGCATTCCTCCAAGGTAACCACTAATAAGGAACCTCTGCTCTAAAGGTGTTCAGTTTAAGAGGATTCGAATTTCATTTCAACGTCATTAACACCAACTAAAAAAGCCATTCGCCACACCCGCTTATACAGATCATAATTCTAATTGACACACCTTTGTGAAAGACGTAGTTTCCCATGCAAGGACCCGTACTACCAGGCAATGCAATAACATTCGAAGCGTTCATTTCCAGAGCCATTATAGTAGGATATAGTTAAGTTCGCAATCTTCTGTAGGAAAAAATGTCGAAGCGTGTCGTCACGGCGGCGAGCGTCGGTGTCGCGGAAACGATTACACGATTCTAGGAAAAGGCGCTGCAATGGCCGACGTCGGTGCGGGTCATGCTGAGAAATACCACGTCAGAGTTCATTAAAAGGAATATCAACAACAATAAAATTTAAATGCCCCGATATATGTATGTAAATCATTAAAACTAAGTTAGTAACAATACGAGTATTAAAGACAAACCTTAAAAATTTGAATTTTAAAATTTTTACTAAACTACAAATCCTCACGCCCGGTTGTTGTGCGTAAAAGAATTGCTTCCTCACGTCTTCGTTCCTCAATATATTATACTCTTATATATTATCAATGTATGCAAATCATATGTATCTGAAATCCCGTACAATTGTTGCTTATAATTCTAATAAGGAATGAGCGAAGTATGAACATCTTGCCAACCAGCACGTTGGCTATTACGTTCCATGCGCCAAATGACAAAGCTAAGCTACGCGAGGACGGTTGAGCACAAAAGCGATTCACCTGCCATGTTGTTAAGCCTTTCAAATAGCAATTAAGTAAGCAAGCTAGCACATCCTAACAATTTCGATACAGATAAAAATATTTTTCAATTTTTTTCTTGGACTTTTTAGTTGCATAATTACACATTCCAACATAGTTATTTCTAAAGAAACTAAGATATTTTTTCATTAATTCACTAAACTTACGATCTGCACAAAGCATCTCCGTCTTTGAAACTTTAGTAAAGAAACTAAATCTACTACATTTTATGTATCAAGAAAATTTTATTAGACATTCCTGTACATTTTGCAGTAATACATTTTCAGAAAATATCTAATGTATTTGAGATTTTTGAAGCTTTTTTTCTTTCCTTTACTATGTTAAGGAAATACTGTACTGTACTGTAATCAGTACTGTAGTCACGTTAAAAACTGTATAGGTAATTAAAATTGAATATAGTAGAGCACGTCATCAAAATTCAAAGATCAATTAGTAAAGCCGTGAGATCGCTTTGATCTCGTTGAAAGACCTTCCGGAACGGTCGGCTTCTTTAATTCGCCGGACGCCAAACAGATTATCCACTTTTGTTCGCCAGCTTTAGCATATTTAATGAGAGGTTTTCAGTGGAAATTTTTAATGTTCCAACAAAGCGCATGCGATTACGTTAATCGAGTTATAATTTTCCGTAACCAAAGTCAAGAATTCCACAAATGAAACACACATTTTATACCCCTAAATTGGATTGTACAATTGTTTATTGTTAATTCTATTAAAAACAAGGTTTCTGTGCGCTTTTATTACATTTTCTATGAAGAACACATTGCCGCAACTATTGCCTACATTATGCGGAGTGGTAAGTATTACAATTCAGTTATTTATGGATATCTATATAATATATATAAGAGGAAGGTAACTGAGCGACTGACTGACCCAGAGATCAAGGCACAGCCGAAACCGCTGAATATAGAATTCTGAAATTTGCAAATGATTAAAACTTAATGCGTTTATTGTTGTTTTTGGAAATTCAACCTCTGTGCGAAAAAGCTGCGAGCAAAAGCTAGTCTAGTATAAAACGATTGTAATTAAAAATGTAGCATAATTTATTCCTTTTACTTAACGTTATTTTCAAAAGCTGTGCATTAGTTATAGATACACGTGAGGAAGTTAATAATGACGAAATATAAACGTACGAGAATAGATGAAGCGTAAATCACGATGAAACGGACGCGGATGCGACTACGTATGCGATAATGATATGGAAGTTCAAGCTTCAGGAGGCGGGAGCAAGAGCTAGGTAATGCTAGAAACATGGGTGCGTTTATATAGGTAAAGATTATAGCCTTCCATTGCATGAAGTATAACCTAACTTCAACTTTGTAACTACCTGTTACGTTACTTGCTTTGATTCTTAGGGAATGTAAAATTTTCTTAGAAATTTCTATCCAACTTACTATAAACTCACGACTAAATAATTCCAAACTATTTGACAAATTCAGTTTTTGCTGGTTTGACGTTATAAGTTAATATTATTACAATAGGTACTTATACAGATATTATACAATTATGACAACATCAACTGAGTTATCTGCCTCTTTGCTATGATTTTGTAAAATAAACAACAGATATGAATATGAGACCTTATGCAATAATTATCGATAATATGGATTTAAATCTTTTTAAATCTATAAATTTCATAATGCTCTTAAATAACTCAAGTAATATCAACAACAACAATTTCAATAGAACAATATTCGCATGAAATTGAGCAATATCTATTCAATACCAATCAAATGCTCTTATAATACATTCTACGACAGGAAAGTTAATTACCGTATGTACGTATATCTCACTATCACGTTTCAGCCCAAAAGTCATAGTTATAAGATAGGTACCTACAGTAAATGACACAATTAACAGCGTAGCCTGAGTAAAAGCTTTATATTCCACAAACTGTCTTTCAGCATAAGACAGCCCACATATCACATGCTCACACACCACTTAAGTATAAAATGGTGCCGTCATCCGCATTTTGTTTCAAATTAGAATTTCGCGAGGAATTCTGCAAGTTGGTACAGCGTGAAATTGTATCTGGCTGCAGCAGGCGCCAAGCTGACGTAGAAATACTTCCCTTAGATAGACGTCATAAGTTCCGGATATTCCTCTTGACATAATTCTTCGTGATAACGTAGTCTATCGCACGTGTCTTGTTAATATTATTAACTAATATCGCAACAGTAATACGAATATTCTCATTTCGATAGCCGAATTAATGTGTCATGTACGAAATTTAATATACAGGAAGAATATTACCGAACCTGACATTAGATATACGATACATTTTGTACAAAAGCGTATGCCGTGTTTTGTTGTTATAAGAACTCTCGTGTAAGAAAGTTGTAAGTTGTAAGAAATATATTTCGTATTAAACTTGAGGATTAAATAAAATAACAAAATAGTCGAAATAGTACAAAAGTCAAAGATCATGAGATACAAAGTGATTTTGTAAGTAGAAAGGAAATCTTGCAGCGGTGTAATGTGGACATCGCGTGACCTCATGTAGCGTGATTAGAGGTGTACAAAATAAAGGTAATAGAACTCGTAGTACAAGATTCTACACTATACGCGAATATCCAAGCGCTCACAACTGAACTCTCAGGGCTGAAGCAAATTGACCAAATCACGGAATCCGTCACTATGCTAATAAATACGAAACATACTGGAGAAAATCTACACACACAACATTCTTGCCTGCTTCTAGGAATAGAAGGTATCAATATTGTTCTATTATTCTTTCTATTCATCTGTCTTTCTATGTACATATATTTTATGACAACATTGCAGCACTTTTTGCTACTCCTTGATCATGACGTACTTGATCATACTTCTGTAAAAGAAACTACAAGTAGAATATCTACGATAACTCTCTATAGTCCGCTTAAATATGCAGAATCAGTGCAAATTGGAACGTTTTGACATTTCAGGGATTAAAATGACGGTCGAACATGGTTGTAGAAATATGATGGAAGTCATTCCAATTGTCAATTTTTTAGATGAAATGAATTAAATTTATAAGGTCTGTGACTACATCATACGCTGGGCAACCTTAAGATTCATATAACATTGATATTTGTTGAAACGAAAAAAGAAAAGAAACCCAGTTTTATGAAAAAATATCCGTTGATTTGATGAAACAATAATTTACTATAAAATAGAAGAAAAATAACGTAGTTAGAAATAGAAAAATAAGGTATCGTTGATACATAATAGACATTGTATCATTAAGGATACGATAGGTAAATTTACGCCAAAGAGATTTAATTGACTTAAAAAAGGCGAAAAACTCCTGGCTTATTTTCGAAGCGTAAACTTCGAGTGTAGTGCTCGCAATCGTGATGATTATGTCTCACTCTAAACATGAACGAGTGCTGTAGAAATATTTTTTAATTAACAATAGCCTCGCTTTATGAAAATTGGGTGATTTTTTATCAAATTAGCCAATGTTGATATGTATTATTTATGTGTATATAAGTATAACGGATAATAATAACAAAATTTTAAAAATAATCTTTAATATTTTATTTTTACAGTTGATTTATTGGGTCTGCGGCGGCTCCAGGCTCACCGACCGGATTACTATTCATCATTAAATGGAAATTACTACTCATCACGATATAGTTCGGTTACTTAAGCTTTTTATCAAAAAAATTGTAGTCCTTACGAATATTCGTAACAGATTCCTTAATTATTAATAGTTCTGGAGATAATTGGAAAAAGAAGTTCTTTTTCCTTCCTCTTAATTTGTCAATAACTCTGAAATATGTCAAGTGCCAATAAACGATTTTATACATTTTTCTATACGTCATACTGAATCCAATAAGGCATAGCGTATCTTTTTGCGATTGTCTTTGAACTTGTAAATAAACTAAAAATGACGCAATGTCCAAGCGCGACCGATCTACAAAAGTAGCCCCCGGTGGCAAATTATCATTACTTTAAGTAGTTCTCCGCTGCTATTCTCATTTGATTATATTCGTACAGAGGTGTGCGAGCCCAGCAAAGCATCTGCAAATGTTTTCGGGGCAAATTATCTGTCCTTCTATCAAATCAAGCTGCGTGCCAGAGTAAGCTTCAGATAGATCCCTTTTGCAGAAAGATGAAGAGGAGAAGGATTTGTCAGGAAAAATCTTACACATATAAAGCATGATACTAAGCGGTATAAATGAAAAGCGTTTAAAGCGTTTTAAGCGTTTAAATCAACAATATGAACAGGATTCATGAGAAACAGGTTCATGTTGGGGATTGCACAGCCATTTCTATCATGTACTTGTAATGTGAAATGCACCTTCTTCTGAGGTAGGTACTCCCAGTGCTTTATTCTAAAGATGCGTTAAGAAAGGAATACGAAAAGGTCTCCTTTTAAACACGTTGAGGAATTCTCTGGTGTTGGAAATATTGACGAGCGAAAGTAACTGGTCACTTAAATGACCCGTTTACATGTTGCTAGGCTATAAATAAAAAATAATGTGGACCAATAAACAAAAAACCAAAGCATAAAAATATTACTGATATTTTCACTAACTACGAAAGCAGTAGCAATTTATACAGCAAGTTGGCAGTTTTAAAGTTTATGACGGTATGATAGGTCGAAGCGGTGCACTCTCCAATAACCCGTAAGCTGGAACTCTGGCGAAGTGGGTTAAGCCGTTAAAAAAATTCTATTGAGTGTGTGCTTGAGATATTTTCTGTTTTTCAGTTTTAAATATTACCTTTGCTGAAAGTAGAAACGTAATGAAGTTTGCTTATTGCTTTACCGCCATTTGTTACATTTCAAAACATAGTTGAAGCGAAGATTTTTTAAAATAACTATGATTATCACTTTTTCGTTGTTAATCACTTGTTTTGCATATTTAATTGGAACTCTTTCTCCGTTTCACGGTACAACCTTTGTAATTTTAATGATTTAAATTGAGTTTCCATCTAGCGAAGGGTCTTTAAAGCAGAAACTAATGACACTCGTTCAATCCGAGTTGAGATTAAATTTACAAGTTACGAGAAGAATCAGTGAACTATGGTATTTTATCTTCGGATAACATAATTGAAGAGCATAATCTGCCAAATACACCTATGTTTTAATAATTTAAGACCGTTTATCTTGCGTGGTGAAATGATAAACAAAGATTCCAGTTACATGTTCAGTAAAGTGCAAAAATGTTGCGAAAGAAGCAGGTGCGCTCAACACACGAGTGTTAGTAAATCCGGCTCGCATAGGGCTATCATGACAAAAATTAGTACAAAGATGACAACTGAAATATATGAAATTCAACTCCAGTTTGACAGCTAAACAAATTCATTTGACTCTTTAAAATCAAATGAACTGCACTGAGCTAAAACTTGAGAGGTTTATCGTTGTAATTGTAATTGTCGTAGTATATTGTATCTGTATAAATACATATAGTACATACAAGTAACCATAGCAACATAAATGATGTAAAGAATTAAAATTAAAATAACGCTTCGACCCTGGTAAAAATATATAAGTGAGTTCATCATAAATTTTAAATCCACATTTGTAAAACGGGTACTGATAAAGGCAGTTTAATTTTTTTTTGGTATTTTTCCGCTTACATTGTTTTTCCATTGTTTTAACAAAGCACACAGTTTCATTTTAAATTTTTTAACTACGTCCCGTGTCTTCTTATTACTATTATTATTTTTATTACTCAATTCAAAAAAAATTACAACAAAAAATATTGCACTGTAATGTTTCAACGAAATGACCATATCATCTTTTCAAGAAACAAACAAAAACAAGTTTAAGGCAATGATTAAACGCTATGTAATAAAATGTAAGGAAAATTGTCCTATTTGTAGTCTATTTAAAATCGTAATAATTTTAGTGGCAGCCCTTACAATATCAGTTGACTTCTCACTTACGAGCGAAACTCGCGCCAGCTTCGCCCAGGTGCGAGTGGCGCTAAGTAAACCAACGAATTTTTCCGCTTGACAAATCTGTTCCTCAATTTATTACTATACATGTCGCCAAATAAAGACACGATACAATGTGATAGATAATAAGTTCTTGGATATCTCTCCACATCTTTGATACTACTACACATACACACAACTATGTACAATACAGACAATTATAGCGGATGTACCTACATTTTGTACATACACATACATTGTACGTAAAGTTATCGCTCAATATATCCAACTGTATAATAGAACATCTCTTTAGTTCGAGACACAACCCATATTGAAAATGCAATACAATTCAATTCAATATCACAACACAACGAAATAAAAGAAACTTCGTATGTAACGTTATTGTGTTTTCATTTACTGCAACGTTTATAAGTGTAGCCAAGCAAAAAATATATTTTCTGCTGTCGACCGATTGTAATTAATAAAAATAACTGAAATGATTGTTTAAATTTAAATACACTATTTATATATTCGTTTAAAAGAACTCTATGAGCGCTTACTTAAGTATTACAATTGAAAAGAATGAGATACAAAAGAAAATAGCATAAAGCAATAAATGCAGGTGAGCCCAAAAAGAAGTGTACAGTTAAATGTTAAATAAATCAGGCGGGCTCGGTTAGCACACTAATTAACTAGCATGTCCCGCGGCCGCGTTACAGATGGACAGACAAACCAATTAGACCGTGTAATTAGTCTAACCTAGTATCTAGCTATCGCCATGTTCTATTAGGAAAAAGGAAAACGATTTATCAAGGAATACCGGACATTTCTAAATTCTTTAATATATTAGCGGCAGACGTACACTAAGAAATTAACCTACATAAGGCTTCAATTATTTTCCAAGATTTTTAAAACTTAGTCTAATAAAACGGAAATCTGGCCATCCCATAGGTAACGCGGTTACGTTAAAGATCCTCTTAACAAGAACAGGGATAATGTGTATGCACGTCAACATAAAATCAAACATATTCAATGTTAATGTGAAGTAGGTACGCCACAAAGCACTAGCTGTCGAAACATTCTATCTTAGTTCTTAAAGAGGTCTTTTAGATTTACATTAATTGCAACTGCCATTGCTTACGCAACTACATGTTATGTAAATCTTACAAATATTTAAATCCAACCAGCTGCAAATATTACAATGCAAAATATGTAGCACCGTAATATTTTGGCTTAGTTAAGTTCAATGAAGGTATCAATCTATTGTGCAATAGTTCAATCACTACATAGTATTAAACAAAGTCGCTTTCCGCTGTCTGTCCCTATGTATGCCTAGATCTTTAAAAGTACGCAACGGATTTTGATGCAGGTTTTTTTAATAGATAGAGTGATTCAAAAGTAAGGTTTATATGTATAATAATATATTTAGTGATACGTCGAGGTGACCTAAACACACTTTTCACGAAATTCTACCTCCAAAGGCAGTTGCGGGGTTGGGGGCGGGAGGAACTCGCGAGCAAAAGCTAGTTCTAATTAAAATTGCGTTTAAATTGTAATAACTCGTAAATTAGCATAATTACACTTAATTATGAACAAAGTTAAAAGATTTTGCTATTTAGAAAACTTTTTGTTTTTTTAAAGAAATATTTTAAAAAATTGTTTAATACAAAATAGGATGGTGAGTGGCCAAACCACATAATTTTAATCGAAATTGCGAGACAGGAATTCATAACTAATTAACTTTGGCGTAATTCACCACTTTATAATACACAAAAAAACTAATTCTAAGTCAAAATCTCAAAAATATCTCTCACAAAAAATTATAAGCGCCGAGATTTTAAGAGTAATATGCGTGTTCTTTTATATCTGAATATCCATGCAATAAACAAATTATTTCTAAACGTCGTTTCCATAATGAAGGCGGGTCTGAGAAAGAAGATGTTCTGCAAATAGGGCCAACTAATTTGGGCGACACGCTTTAAAACGGCATATAATAAAAGTTAATGGGACCGCTCTTCTCATGATTCCTGGCGTCGGCGAGTGCTCATTTTCCTGCCCGTCGTTTCGCCATGTTAATTAGCATTTTGGCACTGAATTTCGAATAATTTGGAAAACAAGGTGTTGCACGTAAAATCTACAATGAGATTGTCGGGTAATGACCTTAGGCTAATGTTTTTATGTACAGCTCCGGGAGTAAATTCGACTTATACCAACCTGCGGTAACTTTTCAAATTATTGTATAGTTAAATTTTTTAACAATTTAAATTTTAAAGTATTTAAAGAATACTTACAACAAAACCTATTGTGATCACTTACATAAAGTCATATATTGAGTTTTTAGTAACAATATTGTCACCATAATCAACTCTATGCAAAACGTTAAGGCCGTGTTCTGCCATGCTGGCCAAGTGCGAATTGGCAAATTTCACAAGCCTTAGAGAAATCTAAATGAGCAGGTTTGATTCCAATGTTTTCCTTCAACATTGTTATAAATGGTATCTTAATACAACAACATCACTAAATAAGAATACCTATTTTTTCACACTTTTAGTTTTTATTATAAAATACAGGCATTTTCTAATAAAATGCAACACAATATGATAGTGACTGCCTCGTTGGTCGGGCGGTTGCTAGCGCGACTGCCGATCGGGAGGTCCTGGGTTCAAATCCCGGGTTGGGTA